>JAMKPZ010003913.1:0-23403 GCA_024699675.1 Amphibolis antarctica | reverse complement strand
TTACAAATACTTTTATTTATTTTTAAAAATATTTTAATAAAATAGATTTTTAAAATATTATTAGTAACATTTATCAAAAACACTAGTCTTTTAAGGATAAAATTGGAACTTTCAAAAGGTTCCTGTAAAATACTATTCCAATAAATATACGTAACTCCTAAATTACTGCTCTTTCTTTCAAGTGTTGCACCTTTAAGGTGCACTCCAATATCACTCCAAGAATTAGGAGTTGTGTTCTAGAGTTTAAACAAATGCACCCTTAGGGTCTAACCAAAAAGTCCAGAATAAGTTTTCCAAATACGTGTAGAGAAGGTGTTAGGCATCTTACATGCCCAACTTTATTAATCTCTCATGTAATCTAGTACGTATTGATCTGTATGATGTACTGGTGCATTCTAAGTGTGATAATATGTGAAATAGAATTTTAGGTTCGTTGAAGGCCCAAAGAGATGTTGAACCTTTGAGCTTGAGAAGAAAAGAGGTAAGAAGTCTAGGAAGAAAGTTGTAAACATTTTTATACATGTGTGGTGGGGTAGAAATGGACCTAATGGGCCTAGTTTATATGTAAATAGACTAAAAGTCTGTAGAAAATTCAAACAAGAATGTATATGATGTATGAATTGTTTGATTTAAATTCTGTATTAATAATAATGATATGCATATGACTTACCTCTTCTAAGGTGTCCATCAACTTAGTTAGAGTTAGTATATGCAAACCTAGAATAATATATGAACATGTAAGATACATGTAGTCATAACATAAAATAGTAAGTAAATTATAAATTCTCATATGATTACACATAAGGGGACCAAGCAATTACTCAGTAATTAAAAGATTAACTACCAAATAGCAATCAAACTCATAAGCTTTCTTATAAGAAAAGAGAAAAACTTATGTCTTTTTCCTCTTTAATTCCATAAAACATTATATTCAAGTATAATTGAAATAACATGTCAAATAATATTTCAAGTATAATATCTTAACATGAGAATGACATAAAATATTTAACGAGCATAAATCAAGAAATTTGTATAAATAAATCAAGCACAATAATTAAATATTACGTTGATTTCAATGGGAGAAAGACATAGCGGTGCTGGAACTTCAGCAGAGCACCGGCGCCGGAGCTTGCCGGAGTCAAGGAATACCGGCTCGGATCATGGATCCGAGGGCACCGTTGGGTTCGTCTCATCAAGAGGGTTTCGTTTCTTGTCATTCCCATAGATTTTGCACACCAGAACAGGGAGAAAACATGGCTTGAAGCTTGTAGACGGGCGGCGTCGGTGATCAGAGTTTCGCCAGTGGTGGAAGAGATAACCTCGGATCTTTGGTTCCGAGGTGCCACTGGATGCATCTCACCGAGAGGAAGCTGTTCCTCAAGTTTCCCGTGGATTTTTCCAGCCGGAAAGGGGGTGAAACCAAGGGGGAAGCTGGACGATGGGCGGCGCCGGCGACCGGAGCTCGGGAAGACGAGCTCGGACAGTCGGACTGGGGTTGCAACGAGGTTTGCCTCGACGTGTGGGATCATCCCGTTTGTGTATTTCCGGCCGGTCTCATGCATCGGAGGAGGAGGAAACCGAGACCGGCGACTTGCGGACGAGTGGCACCAGCGAGTGCAGACGCGCGAGTGCCGGCAGTACGCGAGTCTGGGGAGCATTGATGCATGGGCGCCAGTGAAGTTCCAAGTTCGGGCGAGGTCCAGTTTGGGTTCATTATACCAATGGAGGGATCGTTAGGGATCGGCCGCGCGGGCAGTCGGCGAACTCGTGGGTGTCGATCAGCGGCCGAGCGGCGGTCGAGCTACGGGAGGTGTGCGTGGGCAACGATGGGGAAGACGACTTCCCAGGCGGTGCAAAAATGGGGGAGGCGACTACGCGCCTGCTTCCCCGGTGGAGGAATCTTGGGTCCACCATCGATAGCACCCCCACGACCTTGGGTCGCGCGAACAGAGAAAGGGAGAGGTCGGCTATCCGACCGGAGGAAGAGGGGGAGAGGGCGGTCGCTCGATACCTAGTCTGGCGGCTGAGTAGAGCTTCGTCGGCTTTCGGACGCGGCGAAGGCGGTGGCGGAATCAGCGGCGGAGGCGATGGCATGGGCCGCGGCGGCTTCCTTCCTTTCGAACCCGAAAACTCCTCCCCTCCCCTCCCCTCCCCGCGAAAGCTCCTCTTGCAAATCCAAAACTTCCTCCTCTTCTGTAGAATCGTTTTCCCCCCCTTTCTCTCTACGCAGCGCCCTCTTTTCACCCCTCCTCCTTCTCGAATCGTCCGAACGGTCAAGCTACCCGTCCTCGCAGGAGCAGGCCGGTAGTGCAGGTTGCAGGGGAGGCCGGCATTGCAGGTGACCGTGCGACAGGTCTGCGGGGGTCCGTTTCACCGAAATGGCGGAGAGGGAGCCTGCGACTGGGAAAGTGTGGTCCTCACACTCTCTTTCGAGCAGCCTCGGAGAGACGGTCGTTGCGATCGATGGTCACCGGTGGGGGTGGTGGCAGGCGGCGCAGCCTTCCATGCACGAGGAAGACGACGCGCACGGGTACGGCTGGTGCGAGCGGACGCGGCTGGGGCGGGTGCGTGAGCTTGGTGTGACGCGGTGGCTCGGTCGGCAGGTGAGTTGGGATGCTGGTGGCTCGAGTCGGGTGGGCGAGCCGCTGGACTTGGGTGGGGCGAGCTAGGATGTGCGGGTGGCTCGAGCCTAGATGGGATTAGATGCGATCCGGGTGCAATCCAGGTGTAGTTTTGGTGATCCTGATATCAATTGGGTTAGCCAATTAACCAAATAGGTGCAGTCAATTGGGTCATCAAAGTTGATTATATATACAAAGTTGAGACAAGGTTAGTTGGGTGGACTTGGACGAAGGATTCATCAGCTAATATGGAGAGAGTCTTTTAAATGGATTATCAAGAGGAACTCCTCAAGTTGTGGTAAGGTACAATTGCAAATTACTTAAATGAGTTTGACGCATTGTCAAATTGTGTCATCAAATTGTCCAAGGAAAATTTGTTTTCATGTTTCGTTGGAAAGCTAAAAGAGGATGTACATCTAGATGAATGTTAAATGCTTTCAATCTTCAATTGCCGCGCAATGGCAATTTTGCTAGCTGAGTTGCAAGAATCAAGTGAGACAAAAGAGTTCAATTATGGTGGGAGTGACTACAATGTGTTTGATATATATAATCCAATGCATAATGAAAACAATTTGGTGAATTAAGACTTATATAACACTTGTGAGCTTTTCTTTGTTAATTAATTGATTTTAGTAAGATGACTCTTATCATGGTATTAAAGTTCAACCAAGTATTATTTAGATTGCAAAGATGTTCTCAAAAGAAAAATTATTGACCTCTTGGAAATATCGTCCTCAACATTGTTGCAACCAAACATCTCTTGACATTGTTACAACTATTTTCTTTTCTCTAGACACCTTTCAAAATGTCCCTGACTGTAAATCACCTCTTTTGCAACCGATGTCACTTCACTTTTTCTAACACTACTTCTCTCCTTTTCCTGACCCATTCTTCCAACACCACTTGTCTTGACCCCTTCTCCATTTTGTGTTTACTCCTACTCTTGACGTTGTTGATTACCCTTTTTCCAATCCTCCGTCTACATCTTGTCCTGATGCTACTTCTTTGGATTCTTTCTCTCTTTTGTGTTTTCCTCTTCTCTTGACTATGTAAATTCCCCCTCCTCCTAATCCCTCTTCAACATCCAAGAAGAAAAAGAAAAAGAAGAAGGGGTTGATGGAAACAAAATATTAAAGAATATTTACAAATTTTCTGAAATTATATAAAAAGTTATGTAATAATAATGACACCAAACATACCCTAAGTCCAACTCACCCTCCATTGGTCCAAGAGGATACTCATTCCATACACAAAGATGGAGTCTCTCATACAGCTTCAACTTTTTAGGGCATTTTTAATTACCAACGATCTGCATTATATACTTCACTGCAACCACTACATCTGGCAGAGAAATTCAACTATAATAACATAGAGGTTGCATAATTGGATTGCCGTGAACTGGGACGTAATCACGGTGCATGAATCTCACAACACAAATGTCTTTTTCAAAACACACATTTCTATTGATCAGTAAGCGCCATTGACAGTTTCTGTATTTAGCAAAGTCAATCTTTGCCTTCCTCCTCTTTCATTTTTTTCTCCCAACGGCGTTTCTGTAAGAAAAACAAAGTTTCATGAGATAAATGAAGTATGCTTGTAAAGCAACCTGAAATTTTCATACAATCAAGTTCATTCAAGAAAATATATGTAATATGCAGCTCCTACATATCTTCCATATGGGGCAGTGAAGTGGAATTCTTGCTTGACTTGTAAGAATTTACCATTTGCAGCAGTAGCATGACACGTTAAATGAGAAAATTCAAACTCAAGTAAAAGAGATGAAGAGAGAAATAAAGACATTTATAAATGTCAACTTAATCTTTGAAAAAGCATTTGATAGTCTGATGAGTATGGTAATTTACATATAAGGAAAAGACAATGAACAAGAGTACAATCTATATATTTGTGAAAATTCAAGACAATAAATAAGAAGAAAGATGCTAAGTTGGATACATGAAACACACCAAATCAATTGAATTGACATTAAAAACGATAATAAATAAAACATATATGTCATGCAGATTTGAAATGATCAAAATCAAGATATATAAATCATTAACAAAAAAAAAAGCAATAACATAAAATTGAACCAATGTGTGTGAGCCAACATTTTAGCCACCAGCTAGGGGAGTGTTGAGACTCTGAACTTTTACAGAAGCAGGGAGGATGGCACATGGGGAACCCTTAGCCAAATGAGACCTGCTCCAAGGGTGGGGGGGTGTCAGCGATGGGGACAAGCCAAGAATGGCTTGAAGATTAATCCACAGGGCAGATGGCCCAACAGGAAGTACAAGACGCAGATGAACAGTTCCCTTCAGTTACTCTGGAATGCACGACAAAGGCTACTCACCTGTGTGAGAAGCTGAGAAGGTATTTAGTTTGGGGTGAATCAGAGATGGAGATAAAAGATATCAGTTAGTGTGGAGCCAAGATGAATCAGTGCATTAAATATCATTGCAATGATGGCTGGTGAATGAAAATTCCAAATGCTATGTAGAGAAAGTGACTACTCATTAAAGGCGTTACGTGGTGTAAGGTTAACAAGGTCTACTGGAAGAATGCTGCAGATAAATATCAACCAGACTTGTGAGTGCTACATTTGTTGGGAATCCCCCTTGTGGGGTAAACATATGTCAATATTGGGTGAGACATTTTGGGTGGTTTCAGGAGATGCATAGACACCATTTTCAGACAAGGTTGGAGAATGTTTGTCAACATGGAGTTCTTGGAGGGAAGAGTACTTGAGTTCTATCCCTAAACAAACAACAAATGCCCGACATAGTTGTAGACTTACAGTGCCACTGAAATGAAAAAAACTTCCGAACATCCATTCATCTAGCAAGTACTTTATAACATAGAATGTTAAGCTCTTAAACATAAAAATTCACAAAAAGTTAGTGTAACAAAAATAGATAGATGTAGTTGAATGGATGAATGGTTATACCATATGAAATAAATTAAGACATAACATCATTAAAAAAAATCAGGATTTGCACTAATTGAGAAAAAAAAAAAAAAAAAAACAATCTTAGATGGTTTGATCATATACATATGAAATGATTTATTTATTATAGATTATAACAATTGACAAACATGGAAAGCCTACAGATGCATAGGGAAAGGATACGTAATCTAGGTGAAACTAAAAGAACTACAAGAACACAAAAAATAATTTAGTTACAAATAGTAAAACGATTTTAAAGTACATAAATAGAGGAATTATGAATAGATGGAAAAAAGGATTCAAATAACTAAACCTACATACTAAGGTTAATGCATTGATTAATTGATTGTTGTTCTTCGTTATGGTAAAGTGTGAGGCAGAATGACTTAATTAGTTAGGGATATATTTGTCACATTTTGAAAATGGATGGTTAGGAATCAAAGATATGAGATTTTACTAAAAATCTCTTGACTAGATGACTGTAGAGAGAATGGAGAATAATCCAAACTTGTGGATTAAAGTAATCAAAGAAAATTCAAGACTGCACAGACCAGATCATATAATCAAACAATATAAGGTTAGATTTTTGGAAAGGCATTCAAAAGATGTGGGAGTTTTATAATTATTTCAGATCTCCAATCTCTCAACCTTCAATCAGGAATTGGAATTTCCTTTTGGGGAGGCAGATGGACAGGGATAATGGATAACGACACTTGGAGAATGAATTTAGCAATTTGTATCCCTTGTCCAAGAAAAAAGATGGAATGGTTGCATCAATGAGGGTTCTTTAGGCTGATCAAAGGTTGTGGAAGTTCCAATTCAGACACAATCCCCAAAATCAGGAGATACAGAGAGCTGCACTGCTACTTCACAAGATGAACAATTTCTGTCTTTGGTTTCAAGAAGAGGATCAAGTAATATTATTGAATAATTGGCCCAGATGCTTCTCTGTGAGCAGATTCTATGAAGCCTTGCATGTATGTCTTGGTATGTGGAGCCATTACAAATTGACATGGAAGGCAAAGTCCCCATTAAAGTTCAGACTGTTCACTTGGTTGTTTTGAAAATGGAGGTGGGAGGGGTTGTTTTCTAAACCATGCACGTGCAAAAGGGCTGCAAATGGGGCAGGAATGTCACTTTTGTGGCAAATTGAAGATATTTGACCATTACTCACAACAAGAGTCTCAAGTTTTTGCTTGCCCATAACTCAAGCCAAACAAATGCCAGACACATGATTCCAGAATCTTTGGGAGGAGATTAGCAAGACACAGATGGGAAAATTGAGCAAAGACCAACACATTAAGGGTCTACAAGTTCATGCCATTCTATGGTCAAAATGGAATATGGACAAAAGGATCATTTTCAGGATCTCCATCTCAACCTAATCTATCAGGGGTTTTTAGCTCCAGCAACCTTTTTGTTTCAGAATTTTTTGGGTTCTTCATCAAGATCATTTCTATTTGTCTGAATTGGGAACCCAGTTGCATGTTATATTCAAGCTGAGTAAGGGTTTATTCTAGATTAACTAGAGTGAATCTATTTAGCATCAAAAACAGATTAGAAAAGATGGTGTTTAAGGATGTCGGTATCACAATTACAATCATCATTTACAATATCACTGCAATCAAAGAAATAGCCAAACCATATTACATTATTTACTAAAAAAGAAAGTGCTCATCTCCAAGTTTCAATTGTCAGACCAGAATAATGGCAACATACCAACAACATGAAAAATTGATAGTTAAAATGGGAAAAAAAAGAAACATAGCAGACCTTGTAATCCAACAGCATTTGCGGCATCTTCTTCATCAGCTCTGCAGTATTTGCTCGTCTGATATCCGGGAAAAAAGAACAATCAGAAACTCAAATTAAAAAATTACAAAAGAAAGAGCAACATATTGAACATAAAGCAAGTGCAACCATCAATCAAAAAGACGCACTTTTCAGCAGCTATGCGGTCGCACTTGTGCCCCTTCCTTACAACTCTCATCTCCTTTCTCGGTGGATCGTAGGGCCAATCCCTTCGGAGAAGGAGTGCAGATTAAAATAAAAATAGATAAAGGCGGATTAAAGCCACGAGGAGGAGTTCGTACTCTCCAGCGAGGAGGACCTCCTTTCGGAGACGAGCGCGGTGGCGGGCGCTGATAGCGAGGGGCTTCCAGACGCCGAGCTCCCAGTAGCCCCACACTCCCTTGGAGAGCTCGTTCTTGTACTTCGCCAGCTTCGCCCTCCATGCGCACTGGTTCGCTCCACCTCCTCCTCCTCCTTTCTCCACCGTCTTCGACAAAACAGACTTCACAGCCGCCGCCGCCGCTTTCGCCTTCGCCGCCATTGGGACGGATGGGCGTCTGCGACGGGGAACCAAGAATAATGGTTAATATTAATTTTTTTCAGTAGTGAAAATTATATTTAAAATAAATATTTATAAAAGAAAAAGAAATACAAATATTTATTTCAGATATTTTTTCATCATTCACACAATTTTAAGTATAATGCTTAATTAATATTTAATCATTATTTGATAGTAATTTAAAATTTATATTATATTTGTTAATTATCTATTTAGTTATTATTTAAACATAATTGAAAATAATATTGGACTTAATGCTAAACTATTTAACACTTAAATGTTCGATTCAGGTTAAGTGTTTTAAGTTAGTGGATTAAGTATATTTAATATTTAGAACAATTCGGCTTGATATTTGGAATGGTATAGTTAGTTAAATAAGTGTTAGATATGAATATAGTTTGTAACATAACGGTAAAATGTTATGTGAAATTTTAAGTTCATATGTAACGAGAGAATTGGTGTTTTATATTAAAAGAACGGACGATTGTATTAAACATTAACACATGACTTTTTAAGTTAGGCGTGTGTTCTAAAGTTAAGCCGTAAAGTTAACGTCTTTACTTTATGATTTCTTGTAAAGTCTTTCTTTTCAGATATTTTCAATAATGTTAAAATGTTAAATACCTAATCTTAAAAAATTAAATCACTTATTTGAAAATCTTAAATACCTTATTTTACTTAAATATACGACATAATATTTAATCAAAATCCCTTTTAAATCAATATTAAATAATTAAAAATCAAAATCACCCAAATATTTCAATTGACAATACTTCTGCTTAATTGTAAAATAAATTCACAGAACTACCATTTATAGACCTGTCTATAAATGGTAGTTTTATACCTCACTTCTTTATTTTAATGGTACTTCTGTACCTCACTTCTTTATTTTAACAATACTTCTGTACCTCACTTCTTTATTTTAATGGTACTTCCACCTTATTTTAACATTGCAAAACCATTTGGTAGTTTTCTACAATAATAGCAAAGTTATTGAAGCTTTATGTAAATCTGTGTGTACTAAATATATTTAAATGATAAAAATAAATTTGTTTAAAGAATATTAATAATAAATTCTTTATCAAAACAGTAATGATAATTAATTAGAGAATATTATCCCTAACAATCTCTACATTTTTGATGATGACAAAACTTAACATATATATTAAAAAGATATATCTGACCCAACACAAGTCGTGACTTGAAGGAATTTAAATATTTCAATATATTACATCAATTTATTTAACTAAAATAATTACATTGACATATATCTCACTAAAACAATTACATCAATTTATTTGTAATGTAAGCTTCATTGTGTCATACTTGTTTTTAAACATCATCTCCCATGTTTTGTTGACGAGTAGCTGTATTGGGTCAAGTAGTTATGTAATGACTTAGTTCCCCACACTCATAACACATCCTTCTCTTCTTTTGAGTGCTAATTTCTTCAATAGAAGCTTTTATCCATTGAGAATGAGTAAGTCTTCTTTTGGTTTTTCTTGATATAAATGAATCATTCACCACAAAATCAGTTGGTAAATCAACTGTGGTGAGGTTTTTTCCACTTTGATGATCTTATGTATACTACATACTTAATTCAATAGTTCTCTTCAACAAATTATCAAAAGTTGATTTCACTAATATGTACTGTTGTGTTAAAGTGAAAGCAATGTTTATCAATTTGAATGCACTAGATCATAAGTCTCATCTCATGAGAGAAGTAAACCTGTGACAAATACAAAAACATGTTTCATCAGTATCAATTGTGGAAATAAAATTCTTTGATGAAAATAATAAATATACCCGTCAACATGATCTGGTGGTCCATCAATAGTACTACTGTAAAGAACCTTGAAGTTCGCATCAATGCACATCTCTAGGATATGACCAATGGCATTTTGGCCAATATACGAAGAACAATAATAATGTACATAATCTGGAAAAACTATAAGAATAACTGCATACATTACATGATCTTGATTTGTAATGATGGCCTGTGGATTCTTGTCATATATGCAAGTTTGGAATGTAGTAAATAACCAATGAAAGGTTTCTTTTGTCTCATCTACTAGTAAAGCACACCTAAACAATGTAGACTATTTGTGGTGATTTACTCCAGTAAACGGTGCAAAAGGCATGTTGAAATTATTGGTCATATAAGTGGTATCAAAAATAACCACATCTACAAACTTCATACGTACTTCATGAGCACTACCATCAGCCTAGAAGACACTTTTGATTGTATGATCTTCATCTAATTCAAAATAGAAGAAATAATTTGGATCATTATGACTTTGTTGCTGAAAATACTTTACTACTATCATACATTACTTGTCTATATTATTCTTTCACCTGATCCTGTTAAGGTGGATAACTTGATCATGACTAATATCTTACTGTAACATTTGAAAGAACATGTATCACTTTGGAAGGTTGAATGACATATTCTGATAAAGTATTTAATAACATTTTTGATGCAGATGATGATATCTTCTTATGAAATCTTAACATCTTCGATTTTGTAGGTTATTCAAAAACATACTTGATAAATCTCTCAATAACTCTTACATTTAATTCATTACACACCACATAAAACCTTGCAGAACAACTCTCCTGAATGTTTTGTTTTCTACTCACATCTCTTCCCAAGTAACGTTTGTGATTCATATCTTTATCTCTCTTTATAACAAATAAAGTTACGTGTTATTAATTCTCCATTGTCTTTTAATTTTCTGAATCAATTTCTTCTAATAGCAAAACATTTCTTCATTGCATACACATTATAAAATTTATATGCATCATCTTGAGAAGAAAATTTCATGGCATGGTGTGGACTTGTATTTTCTTCTCCTTCTCCATTAGGATGACTAGCTAACCCTTCCATTCTAATATTGAACTCTAGGTTATCAAGCCTTTGCATTTCAGAATAATCATATTCAAGCCATTATAGTTGCTGTTTATCATCCATTAGCTTTTGAAAATTCAAATAGTTGATTCTTTAATTAAAAGTGTGGTTTCATTTTACCCATACATTTGCTGTTTAACTCATACATTTTAGATTAAACATATTTTACTTTGTACCATGTAATGAAATATTTAAGGTAATTAATAGTTTGTCGGTCTAACATTTTTCTCCCAACAAATGTTGCAGTATCGATCTAACATTTTTTCTCAAATAAATGCTCATGTTAAATAAAAGTATAATCAATGCACTTAATAAATCAACTTCAAATAACACGAAAGCACACCTATAAGTCAATAAATTCAACGCTAAGTGGCGTCGTTCCATGTTCTATTCGATGTTTGAGGAAAAGGAATCGAGGGGAAGATGATTGGGAAGAGGAATCGCATGTGACTTTTTGTATTAAAATAAAAAGGTTGCTTTGGGAAGATGAATAGCAGGTAATTAATAAACTTTTTTGGTGTTTTTTTTGTAGTTAATAAAAGGATTGCTTTTGCGTGGGTGCAATCGATAGGAGATTTTTTTTCACTCTCTTTTTACTTTCTCGTCACTCATCTTCGTCTTTAACTTTGATCTAACAACCACCCATAGAATGGTTCTATATCCACTTATAAAAGTCACTTCTATAGGTAAACATAAATCTTATGGTCACCTCTTTACATTTAACGTAAACATTACAGTCACCTCGTAATGTTTACACTAAACGTAACGGAGGTCCATTGTGTAAACAATGAAATTTCACCTATTGATCTGAGATCGACAAGTGTAAGTGGGTTTACTTCTGTAGGTACCTACAGAATCGTAAACTCTCTCTCTCTCTATATATATATAGTAAATTATAAATAAGAATGTTTATATAAAAATAGAAATGTTAATCATATGACACAAGCTGGTTTGATTTTTTGGGTGACATGGTATTATTTTTATCATGTCATTTCATACCTAACCTTTTAGTAAATTACCTAGGTACGGATTACATGGCACAACCCATTAAGGCTATGTTAGCTCATGTTGGGTGAGATTTTAATTTTTAATAATTTTAATTTTATTAGAAATTAATATAATTTATAAATACTAAAAGATAATTAAAAAAAATTTAAATTCACAATTATACATTAACTATTAACAAACTCAAATTACAAAATTATATCCAATATATAAAATTTAATAAAAATATAAAAAATTACAAAATTATTTCCATATTATGTCATATTTTCTCGTATGTTAAAAATAAATCGTACTGTATCAACATAAAATTATAAAAGTTCTTTTCAAATTGTGTCAATCATGATATGATTTAATCGTATGGTACCTACCGATAATATATATAAACATGTGAAAAACCGAAGGCTAAACCAAAGTATAATTGTGGTCGTCTGGAACAGCAGGGCAGAGGAGGTCGTCGCCATGGCTGCGATTTGCTCGGCTCCGACGCCTCTCCTCCCACGCGCTTCATGCTCCCCTTCTCCCTCCTCTGCTGCTGCTGCTCCTCCTCCTTCTCGTACCCTTGGTTCCAACTTTCACGGGAGGGGAGTCGGGGGAGTCGCTCGGTGTTTCCGCCAGGGGCAGCGTCGAACCAGCGGGTTCTTCCTGAGGGCCGGTCTGGACGACGACTCTCCGGTCGTGGTTCCGGGTGAATCCGATGTTGCCTCGCTCAAGCTGAAGCTTCTGGTACGTTACTAGTAGTGCCCGATGGGATTTGGCTCTTTGTTTCCTCTGGAAAAATAGCTTTCCGCTTTTCGGTTTCAAGCGCTGCTCATGTTGTTGCTGCTGCCTCGTGCCTTGCTCTCTGAAAAAGGATCGATTTTTTCGGTTCGAATTTGTTGGTCCGTTTATGCTGGTATTGTGCTTGTGGTTGTTTGTGGTTTTGGATTGACATTGTAGTGTGGATTTCTTTTTGGTTTTAGATTTATCGTCTTTTCGGCTCTTGGATGTGCGGGCTTAATTTTTACCCTGTAAATGGATGCGTGTCTGGGAATGACTTATCGTCTGAATATAGGCTTCGTTTGGGAACGAGGAGTTTCAATTTCTCATGAATTTTCATGTGTCGCTGTTAATATACAAATTCCTATATACAAACATTCACCTCACAGTCTACTATACAGTTTCAACATTATTTACGAAATTACTCTTGACTTTGACTCTCTACCGTTGTCGAATACCTTGTTACCAAACGAAGCCTATAGAATGCTATCTATTGTTTGAACCTTTTTACTTATCTACTTTTAAACCAGTCCGTCATGTTCTACATCCATTGGGATTGAAGTTCAAACAAATGCCACAGAGGGTTGAACTTTTGTGGTTAGAACAATATAACAATGAGGGTCGCACAGGTTTTGGATGTTGTCATTTGGGTATGGATGTCATAATCCTTGCTCGGATCATTTTCACAACTTTAACCAATATAGGTGGCAGAGTAGAAATATAAGATGGCAATACAACTATTTACTTTAATTGAATCATAGCTTTAAGCTGCAAATTGGTCTGTAGGACAACATGCCCGATGATGCTTTGCCTATGTTGCTATTTTTTGTGAGCAATGGGCATTTCCTACATGCTCAGAAGTTGTGGGATGAAATTATGAATAGCTCTCTGATACCTAGTGTTGAGATGATATCTTGTCTCATGGTTGCCTATGGGAGAGTGGGACGATTTGATGATGTATCCAGAGTTCTTCGTGAAGTGATTTACAGGGATTTTGAATTCTGCCATGAGGCCTACTCTTCTGCTATCTTGTGCTTTGGGAATGCTGGACAACTTGAACTCATGGAATCTACAATGAGAGAGATGATTGCTAAAGGATTTAATGTTAACTCTAGAATTGGAAACTCTTTTCTTGGATGCTACAGCAAGTTTGGTTCCATCAATGAAATGGAGATTGCATACAAGCGACTAAAAAAGTCAGGGATTTTGATAGAGGAAAAAGCGATAAGATCAATGGCCTCTGCCTACATTAGAGAGAGAAAATATTATGAATTGGGTGAATTTGTAAGGGATGTCAACCTTGGCAGGCATAACACTGGAAATCTGCTGTGGAACTTACTTTTGCTTTCATATGCTGTCAATTTCAAAATGAAGAGCCTTCAGAGAGAATTTTTGAGGATGTTAGATGCTGGATTTTCACCTGATCTTAATACATTCAATATTAGGGCACTGGCATTTTCAAGGATGTGTATGTTTTGGGATCTTCATGTCAGCATAGAGCACATGAACTATGACAGGGTTCTTCCTGATCTTGTTACTTATGGTTGTATGGTAGATGCATACATGGAAAGGAAACTTGGAAGGAACTTATCTTTTGCCTTAAACGGCATGAATGCAGACACTATTCCTACAATTTTAACAGATCCCTTGGTGTTTGAGGCTTTTGGAAAGGGGGATTTTCATTTATTCACAGAGTCTTTCTTGCAGCCCAAGAAGCAAAAGTATTTGACATACTCTAAATTGATAAAGGTGTATAGCAAAAGAGCATACAGATGCAACCAGATCTTCTGGAATTACTGAACTGCTATATTCAAATGAAAATTGCAGAAATTTCCTTGTCACCATGATTACAGTACACAGAAATTGTAAGGGGCGATACTAGTTATTCAGATTGCCTGGAACCCAACTTTTCACAAATCTATAATGGCAGATACATTGGTTCAGGTATGGTACTGGTAAAACTTATTTTGATTTACCATTTTTCTTTATACACGTGATTTTCAATTAAATAGTTGTGCATTATTAATTGTTGGGGCAGATGAATCTTGTTTTTACAATACCATCCTAGTGCATCTTGGCTGGTTGTTTCAATTCAAAATTCTTTTTGCAATATTGTGGCATTTGGTTTGTATAGAATCTTCCTTCTCTTTCCTAACATAATGATGAGATAAGAACTGTACTCTCTTTTGAGATATTAAACCATTTGATTTCATCCTGCCTCTCCTACCTAATTTTTTCTCTTTGTATAGTATTTAAAACCCTAATGATCACATTCAAAACCTAAAAGAGCTTATGATCAAGAGAATCATGACAACCCTTGGTCGTTGCTTATTTCTTTTGAGAGTGAGAGCTCGTAAAGGTTCTTTTTTTCAATTGTATTAAAGGATATTTTCATTGGTAACGAAAAGACATTTATTGATTTTATTTTGAAAATGATTGATGTTGTTGGGTTTTGAACTCAGGTTACTTTCTTCCTCAAGTATTTATGGCATGAGGAAAGACCACATGTACAAACAGCTGGTGGTAAGAAAGGATATATTGATGTTGGTTGAAATCTTTGAAGCTGCTTGTATGCAATCACCATTTGAACAAACACTGTCTATCAAGCAAGCAAAATTTTCTATTCTGGTTACCAATTGTGCAGATCATAAGTGGTGATTATTTGGGGCAATACACAGTGTTGGTTGGCATAGTATTTGAAATAGTTTTACGATCACAGAATAATAAATAAAAATCCATTATTTGACATCTTATATGCCTTTAATTCAAACCATATCAATGGATATTTGTAAATATATCAATGTTACTTGCTGGCTTGAAATTTCTTGGTGTGCCACATGAACGTATGACTGCATAGTAATGGTTTTTTGGACTTTCGTATTTTCATAGCTTTGAAATGTCCTACTTGGGGTTATTACAATACCTGGTGTTTGTTTCAGTTACGAATCTCACAATTTTAATCTAGTAAGCATCATGTATGCTCCTTGGTTGTCATGTTTAGCTTCTACAATGCAGGGCACCATTTCTGGTCTGAATAGAGGCCTGGCAGCTAATGATGATGATATAAGAATGGCAGATTCTGCTGCAAAGGAGCTTGAGAATGCAGGAGGCCTTGTTGATCTCACCTGTGATCTTGACAAGCTACAGGGGAGGTGGAAATTGATTTACAGTAGTGCTTTCTCATCTCGAACACTTGGTGGAAGCCGTCCAGGACCCCCTACTGGAAGGCTTCTTCCTATCAACCTTGGAAAGGTAATTTATGAAATACTTCACCCTGTTTTCAGAAGTTCAGCCGGAAATAACCATTCCTTACTCTTTGAAGCTCAGTTTCCTACTTTGTGTAGTAAACATGCTTAACAACACGATTCTTGAAAAACATAGAATCATTGATATTCATGTAGCTACATACCCCTATGCAAGCTGTTTCATCATTGGACAAACATGAATTGTATCGGCCAATAAGGGCTTTTGTATGTAACTGACATGTGTTGACAACATGCAACTAGGTTTACCAACGCATTGATGTAGCATGTAAAGATTTTGATAACATTGTGGAGCTTGAGTTTGGAACACCATGGCCTCTTCCAACTGCTGAAGCAACAGCAACATTGGCCCATAAATTTGAACTGATAGGTTTGTTCTTCTTTCCTTACCAGCTTTGTTCCTGATTTTAATTAATAAACTAATTAAATTCTAAAGTTTAATTAAATATTATAGACTAATTAAATATTGTAGTTTGTCTTTACAAAATATGCTGTAATTTCTGAATCGAAATTGTCTCTCAGTCGAACTTAAACCATTGATCTGAGCTGAATTCAATGGTTTGTATAATTTGAAATACTAAGCGAGTACATATCTTTTTATTCAACGGTAAGAACAGCTGGTGGTGACTGTTTCAAATATCTAGTTTATTATGGAACTTAAGCATGGCTTCCACACATTTCCCCCTTTGACAATCTTTTACTGAACTTGGCTTTGTATTCACAGGATCTTCGAAGATAAAGATAACATTCATCAACACCACAGTCAAGCCCACTGGGAACCTTTCACAGATACCACCTTTTGAGTTGCCTCGTCTTCCAGATGGATTGAGGCCTCCATCCAACGGTGCCACCGGTACCGGTGAATTTGAAGTTACATTCCTCGACATTGACACCCGCATCACTAGAGGGGACAGGGGAGAATTGAGAGTGTTTGTGATCTCCTAAGTTCCAAGTAGGCCAGGCCAGACAATTTTCCTCACCCTGCCTCTCTTAGGAGAGTAACTGTGTGGATATATGTTTCTGAAGCTGCTTTATCTTCATAAGCCATTTTTTTTCCATGTGTTTGCTGCAGGCGTCATGGCTCACAGTGCAGTTGGTTTGTAGTTTTACAATAATCTTGTGAACCATTCATGAAACATGATGTAGAGGTGAAACATGGCATACATGAAATCAACCACAAGAAGTGGAATGCTGGAATAAAAACGCCATTGCCCACTAGAAACCTCATGGCTTTGTTTCATGGGCAATAAGGGTCGTATGAGTTCTTTTTCATTAAGATAATGTCTTCTTGTTCCTTATCATACAAGAATAGGTCTATTGGAGTCTAAATAAATGGATCTCAAGTTGTATTATGTGTTATAAGTAGGTTTAGCTTCACATTGTTTATGGTGACTGCAACAATTTTTTTTTTTACAACTTTATTACAATGAGAATCACATTTTTTACTATATTACAATATTTTTGTGTCTTAACTTTTTTAAAAAAAATTACTCAAAAGAGTTATTTATGTATGATAAATTATTATAAAAAATGACCTTCACCAGGGGCAATGAACTTGCAAGAACACCGCCTCCTTTTTCCCTGTATTATATAAAGCATGGGTTGAAGGCTAATTCTAGAAGTGTTGTTGGCCGTCATGTTGTATACGTCGAAAATCTAAAAAGAGGATAATTTTAAAAAATTTCTAGATTTTGCAGTGTTTATGTATTTTAAAAAATTTAGAAAAATTTTAAATTTTTTTATCACTACAAGTATAACTTATTATTATTATTTTCTATTATTAGGTTCAAAAAGAAAATTTTATTATAATATACTTTTTTGACATCATACTTCTTATTTAACATTTTTCAACTATTGTTAAACTCATAACTACAAGGAAATCTTAAATTATATTTGAAATATTAAAATATTAAAAAATTATAAATTTTTTTAAGTTAATTTTTTAGAATTTCCATAATATACACAAATAATCCTAAAAATTTGTTTATTTCCTAATTTTTCTTTTCTTTTTCCTTTTTCTTTTCCTAAATTTCGATTTCTCAAATTTCCAACGTACACAAACAGACTTTAAACCTTCATTTGTATCCATAAAATTTATGAGAATTGAATTGAAATAAATTCAATTCTTATAGATCACTTGTTTGTACCAACGAAATTGAATTTAATTCATTTTCATCGGTACTATTCATTCTTCAATTTACAACAAAAGTAAAATTCAAGTTCATGGAATATAAGTCATTTGAAATTCAATTAGCTCAAACTTCTTTACCCACTTTTATCTAACTATGATAATTTTTAATTTCATTCAATTTTAAAAAATACATAAATACCTTTACACTAAGTTTATTTTCTCTCAATTTAATTTTACTCAAAAAATAAATTTTCAGCAATTCTTTTCTAACTAATTTGCGTAGAGAGCGATATTCCTCTCACCGCCGCACTTGTGTCAACATATCTCACGTCGTCAACGGCTGGTAAGTCAACAATTCCAGGCGATGAACTTAATTAATCAATTAAGTTTAATTATTGTTAATTAGTCGTTTGATTATTTAATTAACAAACACATGGCAGTCCAGGAGCGGTCAATCTTTCTCCTTCCGGGAGATTTCTGGCGGCATGTGTAGCATACACGCTTTGAAGGGAGGTTTATATTTTTGAAAATGATAAAAAATTATGTAAAATGGTAAAAAATAATTAATTAAAATTTTTATTATTTTTCATTAATTTCAAAAATAACGATGATGAATCGTTGGCTGTAGGTGAATTGTATATGGTCTCATTTGAGGGCGACAGAGTCATTTACAAACTTCGGGTTTATTCCGTTGAATTAAGTTGTATATGCTTTACTAATCAATTAATTACTTGATCACGTTGATTTTCTAGATAATTAATTAATTAATCAATCAGTTTTGACCGACCGATTAATATGTACTTGATCACAGCTTCGGTTTGGTTATTATTATTTCCAAGAAATTCAACGCCGCTTCTTCCTAATTAAGCGTGTATCTATGTGTTATAAACATAATAACCTCATGTCAATAAAATTATGAAAATTAAATTAAAATGAATTCAATTATTATAAATCACTTATTTGCATTAGTGAATTTGAATTCAACTCATTTTTGTCGTACTCGTGAATCAGTGATTTCTTCTCGTTTTTCTCGCTCATGAATTGACTGTCGTCGTTGCTCACGCTTGTGTCATCATCGTCGCCACTGCTCATGCTTGCTCGCCGCAGCTCACACTCGCACCATCACCCGCTCGTGCCGTCACTGTTGCTCACACTCGCTCACTCATCAGTCCCATGCCGTCCAATCGAGATTGGATAGCCCAAACAAAATACCTACAAAAGATATTTCTGTAAACACCTACAGGGCGAGCAACCTCATATATATATATATATATATATATATATAAGTGGGAGATACGAAAGAAAATATACGTACACTAACCGTTCCGACTACGGGAGAAAGCGTCGGAGTTGCATGCTTTCATCCTTGTGCTGGAGGTGGTGTTGTCTACGTAAATGAGGTACGCAAGAAGCGATTTGCTTTGTGAATCGATTGTGTCGTTGCTGCATGCATTAATTAATTGGTCCATAGATCGATGAGATATGATATGAATCATCTAAGATTAGAGACGTCAATCAAGTCCAACCAATCCATGTTAGACCATGTTAACACAATTTAATCAACACAACATAGGTTACCAGGCAATGCTTAGCCTAATTTTTAAGGCTTTTGGGTTAACTCGGTATAATCAAATTACGCAAAGTGGTACGAATGACATGATTCATGAATAATTTGCTCGAGTTCTTCGACAAGAATGACCAGATAGTTAGATGATAAGTTTTTGATAATTTTAATTTATAAATATAAATTTTTTTTTTTTTTCTCACATTGTAATAATGTAAATGTAATTTTTACGTAAGTTAATTATTAATTATGTAATGTATTTTTTAAAATTTTTTAAGTCATTTGTAATTTGTACATTTTGCAAAAAAATAAATAAAATTTGTAATTTTGTAATAAACAAAATAATATATTTTTTAAGTTGTATAAATTATATGTAATTTGGTGGTTTGAAATCTCATATTAGATAATCTACATTAAACTTATTATTATATAAATCATATAATATTAATATTATATTAATTATTGAAAAAAATAATGAAATTAATTATTTAATTATTTAAAAAATAAAAAAATAAAATTAGACTAACATGGTTTAATATGGTTGATCGACACAAACCTAAATGAATTGTACCGATAAGTTGTGCATGAGTTGAAAAAAACGTACAAGACAACATAAATAGTGCGGAGCGACGAGAAAATCAAGTTAGGCCAACACAGCACAACCAATTTTCAACACTCAAATTGAAAGAAAAAGGTAGACAGCTTGGGCAACATTTACTTTCAAAGGTACTTTCATTTTTTCAATAACATTCGTATTTGTCAATTTACTCCTTACATTATCAAAATTATGTTTCTATCTTAAAATCATTTATCTAAAAATCACTTTTTTCACTTTCGAAGAGAAGTACCGAAATTGATGAATGTAATCAAGGATTAAAAAGTAAAGTTACGTTAGATCAATTTCTTCTGTAACTTCTTTTTATCTTTGGATTCAATCGATTATGTAATAAAATAATATTATAATACGTTAATTAATTTTTTATAACAATTATTACTTAACTTTATTTTATAAGGTAATATTACAATGAAATTATTAAAAGTTAGTCAACAAGCTTTTAGAACGGTACCTGTTCGTATAAAAAGATAAGAGATCAAAGGGAGTGCTTACACCACCCCAATCTACTTGGAAGAGAGGAAGGTAGTGCTTACACACCCCATCATCCATGGTTTCGCTCTGGTTCAATTTCCTTGTTTACAAGGTGATTCTCATTTATATATTGTCCCCTCCTCTTTATATGTACTCTTGTTCTTCCTTCTACTCTCACTTTGAATCAAATATAATTAATACAAAGCAAGTGTCTTATTTGTTACCTACTAATCCAAGGAAAGTTGTTGAGTGGACAAGAAATTGCAGTGAAAAGACTATATAAGCGATCTAGCCAAGGCTTTCAAGAGTTAAAAAAGGAAATTGAAGTCATCGGTAAACTTCAACACACTAATATTGTGCGACTTCTTGGTTGGTGTACCTCTTCCGATGAAAGGATATTAATCTACGAGTACCTTCCAAACAAAAGTTTGGATAAATTCATCTTTGGTAGGCTATCTTCTCATCTCATTCATATGAAACTTGCACCCTTCAATTCTTTTAAGAAAAATTGTGCATGCACATTAATTGCATCTACATTTTTCCTTTGATCTTCAAAAGACGCAATGTTGTCACCTAGTTTGAATTGGAAGCAACGCTATTTCATCATAGAAGGGATTTCACAAGGACTTCTTTACCTCCATAAGTATTCAAGATTACGCATTATTCATAGAGATTTAAAGACTAGCAACATATTACTAGACCATGCAATGTGTCCCAAAATTTCAGATTTTGGGCTAGCAAGGATATTTGGAGGAAACCAAATGGACGCCACAACCAGAAGAGTGTTTGGGGCATAGTAAGTGTTTCTTCCAACATCCCTATGTATAAACTTACCAAACAAAGTGATGTTTAATTACTCACCATACCTAGTAATCTCTATATCATAGTGGCTACGTGGCACCAAAGTATGCGATGCATGGGCATTTCTCTGAGAAGCTTGATGTTTTCAGCTTTGGAGTTATAGTATTGGAGATCATTACAGGAAAAAAGAGCACTGGCTTTTTTACTCATACAGAGTCACTATCGCTTCTTGGATATGTACATGTCATTTTTGACATTCTCGATCATTTCAACTATGAAGTTGTCAAGTATATCATGTAAGTGTTGATTATTTTTATATGATGCAGGTTTGGCAAATGTGGAAGGAAGAGAGGATCTTGGAGCTTGTAGATCAATCCATTGACCTTTCAACATCTACGACAATGATGGCTTTAAGATGCATACAACTAGGACTTCTATGTTGAGGAAAATGCAGTGGATCAATCGACAATGTCATCTGTCGTCTCATTTCTTTCCAATGTGAATGTTATTTTGCCAAGTCCTGGGAAACCTGCTTTTGGGATTAGAAGGCAATCACATTCAACCTCAAATGAAGGAGCATCACCAAAAGTGTTCTCTATCAATGAACTAACTATCAGTGACGCATAAGGACGCTAAAATTTATTTCCACTACTAGAGAAAGCATTAGAGTTGCATGCTTCTATTGCAATGCAGGAGATGGTGTTGTCTACGTAAACTATCAAGACATAATAGCAACTTCAACAAATTGCAATAAACTTTGTATGTATTCGTATAAATTATTTATAGCAACATTTGTCCTTTATATATACCTGCCTCATCTATAAAAAGGCAACATCCTTTTGTTCGTAAACATATGTTTAACTAATGAAAATGTTTGTGCAATTTATTGTCTTCTTATTCTACACTTTGTCATGGTATTAGTTGCCTAATCAACTATGGAGTCAGCTTCTTCCACCTTTGCTTCAAGCATCTCCAATGTAGACACACCTCTTCTCACCTCTCCTCCTCTCACCTATAACATCTCACCGTTGTTTACCCAACCTCTATCCCACACATCTTATCTTGCTTGGGTTGCCCACTTTTGCGATGTTTTATCTCTACATCAACTATATCATATTCTTGATCCCACCTTCTCCCCTTTGCCTATCACTTCACTTGGTTATTTGCTTTGGAGACAAGTAGATACCCTCATCCTTAATTGCATTCAATCTACTATTGCACTCTCCATGTAGTCTACTTCACCAATGCACTAACACTCGTAATTCTTGGTGTCATTTTGCTCCCATTGCAAAGTCCCAACTCCAAATCCTCTGTAACAAGTTCTACTACTTCAAGATCGAAGCAACCTGTTAAGTGGGTTTTTAAACACATATTTTATAAGTGTTTAATATCTACTTGCTCCTTGCCAAGGACCCACCCTAATACGTCATGTGGACTTAATACGTCTTCGAATGTGTTTCCTTACGATATATCGTTACAATATATCATATTATTTTTATGATTATGATATTGCATATATCATTTGCAATTTGCTTGTATTACATGTATATTATTATTATTTTTATATGTCATATTCATATATGTTTATGTATATTAATATGGTTTTATATTTGATAACTTTATATGTATTTGTTTATCACTTTTATTTTCTTTCCATTTGTTACTTTATCATTTTATTATCACTTTATTATTTTATCCATTTATTATTTTATTGTTATTATTATTTTAAAACTTTTCTAACAAAAGTGATTTCTCGCCGCCTGTTCTACTGCCTTTCTATCACTTTCGTGCATCTTTGCTTTCTACAAGCAATCGAGTGAATAACAAGTGATCAGGAGGTGCAGGAGAACTTCCTAGCAAGCACACGCGACTTCGAGCTAGCTTTAGCATTTTTTGGTGATATCTGGCGACTTTGTCGAGCAGTCAAGAAAGCACACACGACTTCAAGGTATCTTTAGCATTTTCTAGTGATA
>JAMKPZ010003912.1:0-16801 GCA_024699675.1 Amphibolis antarctica | reverse complement strand
GGTGTTCATCATCTCCATTGTTGGAATCTTCTGATTCGGATGAACTTACTTCATCCCAAGTGGCCTTTAGAGCCTTTTTATATCTTTCCTTTTTGTCCTGCTTCTTATTGTCCTTCTCCTCTTTGTTTCTCAAAAGGGGACAATGCTTGCTTATGTACCCTTCTTATTGCAGTTGTAACATTTTAGGACATTATCTCCTGAGTTCCCTTTCTCCTTCTTCATGAATTTTCTGAATTTGTTGAATCTTTTAAACCTACGTGAAAGCATAGCAATATCATCCTCACCTGAGTTATCATTGGAGTTGGAGCTGACATGGAAGGCTAGCTCCTTCTTCTTTTCACCTTTCTTGGAGGGCTCAGCCTTTTCAGCTTTCAATTGCACTTCATATGCAGTTAGGTTGCTGATCAAATCTTCCAAGGTGTAAGTGCTCAAATCTTTTACTTTTTCAATAGCAGTGGTCTTCTTCTCCCATTTCATTGTTAAACTTCTCAAAATGAGAGTGCATATGAGATTGATTCATTTTCAAGCATTTTAAATAACTCATACCTGTGCATGAGTTGGTTTATCTTTGATTGCTTGACTTGAGATGTTCCTTCATGAGTCACCTCAAGTAGTTTCCATGCTTGACTCATCATAGTACAACCTGAAATTTTATTAAATTGATCACATGATAAAGAATAGCATAAAGTATTCATCCCCTTTGCATCTAGTTGTATGAGCTTTTTTTGATTATTATTTAAAGGATTAAAAGGAGCATCTAGGACATGAATTTCATTAACAATTGCATTCCACAAGTACACATTCATGGACTTAAGGAAAACTACCATTCTATACTTTCAGTAACCATAGTTATTGCCATCAAAGTAAGGGGGGCGTTGATACTCTATCCGTCCATTGGTCTAGTAGCCATTAGTATTTTTGGGAGTGTTAATTCACCAAAAATGAACCAAGCCTCTGATACCAATTGAAAGTTCAGATTGTGCACTAGAGGGGGGTGAATAACGTTTTAAAAATTGAATCGTAAATTCGAAGCGTTTCACTAATATGATAAATATGTGCAACAAAAATAGCATTGAAGAATAATACCAAGATTTTTATGGTAGTTCATCAAAAGGCTACATCCACCCCCAAACTATCTAAACTTGAGCCTAAGTTTAATCCACTATCCAGAAACAATTACAGAAAGTGTTTAAGGTTAAACACCAAACCAACCAGTACAAGGGTTTAAGGTCGCACCCCTCAACCAACCTATATAGGTGTTTATAGTAGAACACCTCAACCTACCAAGAATTTATGGTCGAGTCCTCCAACCAATCAAATGTTTAAGGTAGAACACTTAAACCAATCACAATCTTGATGTAGGATCATTTTAATAGAGTTTAAGATCACAACAGGGAAGGTGACTTGTGTCTTTAGAAAAATTAATCTCTAATGGATAACAAGAATAACCCACAAAATTTTTATGAAAATCTCAATTTTATTTAATGAGATTTATTACAACGTTTAAGCACAAATCCCTTCTTGTGGATTCAAATAAAACTTTTAGATTCAATCAAGAAGAGTAAAAGGAAATGATTTTGCTTCACAAATAAAGCAAGTTTTATACAAAGCTAAATACGATTTTCCTCTTTACAAAATCAAAATATTTAGCACAACTCTTACTTGAACAACAATCTTGAATCTTTACCTTTGATCTTCAACCTCAAATTAACTTCAATTTGAAGCTTTGAACCTTGAATGTCTTCTTTGAGTTGAACTTGATCTTGATCTTCAAACTTGAACTTCAACCTGAGTTGGAACTGTCTCTAAAAATGCAATTGGTGTCTATGCTATTGTTGTAATGTATTGTATCTCTCTTGAGTTGAGTTTTCAAGTGTATTTATAGAGTGAAATACACTTCCTCCATCATGTCCATTATGTCAACTATGTCTACGAAAACTCTTGAACGTGTCTTTGAAATATTCAATAACTTCTGATTCATCCTACATTCATACAGAACATGTGCTCTACTTCTGTATTTTCCATTTATTTTTCTAGATTATTCTGGAATATCAATGACCCATTCATTCTTTTTTGAAATCTTCAAAGTCTATGATCGCAACCACGTTTTACCTATAAAAGCTCAACTCTGTCCTTACACGATCACTTAAGAATGTTTCAAATAAAAAACATTGAGTTATTCAACTGTAAATTTTGTTTATATAGTTTTAGGTTTTTAACATTAACTTTCCAAAGATATTTGGACTTTTAATCTTAAAATGCTAAACAACTATTCATGTTTCCTAAAATTGAATCTTACGTGTTTAACTTAAAAACTTATGTGCCTCACTAAAACACCAAAGCATATGTTATCTATTTCCTAACATTGTCAATCTTTTAGTGTTAAAACACTTACACTGTTCACACACTACGTGCACTTTAAAACACACACACCTAACTTAAGAAATCATGTATTAATGTTAAAACGTTGATACACTGTTTATCAATTCCCAATGGTTTTGGTTTTTTAACATTACAATGCTGATTCTTTCATCACATGTGAACTTAAAATTTTATGTAACATTCCATCGTTGATTTATGAACTATATACATATCTAACACTTATTTAAATAACACTATAGCTCGTCGAATATCAAACTTATGTATTTAAAAAATAAATATACTTAATCCACTAAATTAAACACTTAACCTGAATCGAAAATACAAGTGTTAAATAATTAAACATTAATTACCATAATATTTCCAAATAATTCCAGTTATGTCTAAAAATATTATAAATAAATATTTAACAAATATAATTACGACTTTAAATATCTATCAAACATTATTAAAATATTAATTAACCATTCATCAACAAATCATAACATAACAATCTTCCCCTTTTTGATGATAACAAAATTAATTTGATGTTGTAATTACCTATATTTTTAATTATCAATTCTCAATTATTTCTCCCTCTTTTAGTCATTATTCAAATAAATACTTGGGTTAGAGAATAACGAAAATAATTTAGAGAGGATAGAGTACAAAAGTTCAAGTACTAACTGAGTAGATATTTAGATAAAACATGTAAAATAAAATTGAACAGTTAAAAAACAAGTTATCTGTAACAAGCAATATTATAAGTAAAGCATACAAACAAAAGTTTAATTTACAAATTCAAGTTTAAAATTGTAGTACATCAACAAGAAATCAGAAAAATACAAATTATCATTGATTTCACCTCTGATTTTGAATAGTGCTAATCATTGTTTGTATCACTTGCCGACCTATTTGTTCTCCCATCTGTGTAAAATAAGCAATCTCTTCTGGAGATAACAAATTTGGTTTTGTTGACGAAGGATCTATCTATGGCTGTTCACTTGTTTGATCCTACTCTATAATAGTAACTGGTGCTTTCTAAAGAAATTTCTCTAATTCTGCTATTGTAAATGACCTTGTCTTGAAAAGTTTTCTTAGTCATTGATTAACATCATAGCCACTCGCATTAATTAGCTTGACAAGACAAATTCCATAAAACAATTTTGAATGTCGATTCAAAATGGAATCCAAAAATAGTAAGCACCAATTTATCTGTATCTTCTACATTATAGCATATGTGGCATATAAGCAACTTCTATTAATGTGTTTTGAATACCCTTTCTTTTGAAAAATCTCTATTTGCAGAATCTTAGCTATAAACTTAGCTTTGCAATTAAGTTCATCTAAATATTGTAACTTTCCATGTGATTGAGGGTTTCTTGCTAATGAACAACATTCCAATCTAGCAAGTGAAGAGATGTTTTCACTAATTGTACACCCTCAATTTTCAATTTGAGTGTGTCATATACCAACTAAGGAGATAACTCAAAAAATTCCTGTCTATGTTGCTGTACAGTTTATTCTCCTCAACATGTAAATTTGCATAAAAAGTAGCTATCACTTTTTGAAAAATATCTAATTTACATGTGGTTGGCACTGTTTAAAAGACCTTGAAATTGTAAGAGATCTCTAATCTCTTGTAAGCCTTTAAAATTTATAGGTCTTTCATAAATAATTTCAACATTCAAAAAATGATTATACTTATCAAGACAATCTTGATTTTTGAAATATAAATTATCTAAACAGATACCTTCCTCAAAAATTGAATGTGAAGTGTTCAAAAAATCTTCAACATTCTCTGTTTGTAATTGATAGATAACTAATCTCAAGTTGTCTTCATTTGTTTCAGGTGATGCCTCTTGTTGCTCATCAAAATATTCATCTTCAATATGCAAATCAAGAGTTTCATCTAATGGTTCATCAATTGAGACAATTTGAGGAATTACTTGCTCTTCCATAGTTTCTTCTAGAATCTGTACTTTAGGAATTTCCTCTATAACTTGTTCATCAAGTGAAATTTGAATAGTTTCAATGACTTTATTCTTTCTCAAACTCTGTAAGTAATCACCCAAAGTTTGATCATCATCAGCTAATTCAAAAATAGTTTCTAGTTCCTCTGTATGAGCAAATGCAACTGACCACTGTTCTCTCTAATTGTTCAACCAATTGTCTAAAGTGTCCATCGATCATTAGTGGAACTATCATTCTCTATTTAAACAATTTCTAGAACTACTAAAACTATACCATCAGCATCTTCAGTGCTTCCAGTATACACTGCAGCTTCTAGTGACAATGTGCTCACAAGAGCATCCTCTTGCTTCCATTGAGCCATTAATTGAATATAAATTTTGGGAAGCTTTTCATTTCTTTCAATATACTTTTGCATTTCAGAAAAAGCTTGAAATCTATCACTTTTATGTGTTGAAACATAATTAGAGATATCATTCCTCTAATTAATCAAACTAAAAGAAGAATAACCTTTATGTATTAGTGTTATACATAAATCATTCACAGCAAAACTTGAATGATTTGCTGGAATAGAGTTAATAATATTAAGAGAAGACTAAGAGACAATGACTTCTCTTCTCTCAAAATCTATGACCATCCTTTTAAGACATTTTAATTTAAAAGGTGTAACATGCCTTCACTTTCATTTTCACTACTAATAGACTAAACACTGCTACTGGAAGTTGAAACTTCAGAACTAAGTACCTTAGTTGGTTGCTGTGCAATGGTTGCTTTAAACCAGTTTTCAAATTCTTCAACCCTACTTTTGGGTGTAAAGCATTCTAAAATTGGTGGCGAATGAGAGTGTTTAGTCTCCTTAACTAAAACTTGTTTTCTGCTAAGTCTTGTAGCTCTTGAAGAATCTCCAACTTCTACTATTATGCGAGGAGTCATCATTTCAGAAAATGATTTTAAGACATATAACTCAACACACTTAACATTGTGCAGTCTTTCTCATTGAGATCTTAATCTTAAAAACTAGTTCTCTCTTTCAGCATTTTTCACCTCCTTTATAACTGCTTCATACACCTCAAAAGTGAAGTCATGCCTCAACTTCAATAGTTGTATCTCCTACTCAACTTTATCAAGCTTTACTTGCTAGGTGCATGGGAGAAGTGGTGGAACTTCAACAATCTTTTTCCTGTGAGCCATTACTTAGTTGCTGTGAGTGAGAGGGACAAGCTTCTTCTACGTACGAGCAAGTTTCACTTGAAAGCTAGGGTAGAGGGTTTTAGGAATTTAATCCTTATATGCTAAAAAAATGGGGGTTAAGGTTGTCGGATCTTTTCTAATCGGATCTGACTTAAAAGATTATTCTTATTAAGCTATACCTTAACTTAAGTTGTCACGTGTTATCTCACATGAAAATGTTAAAATTCAAAAACACTTTAAGAGATTAATTTTTTAATAATGTGTGTCCGAAATATTTTAATTTCACTACAAGTGCAAGTGCACAGGTTCAGATGTAATTAGTGTGCAAGTATGAGTTTGTCCACAGGGATTGTTTTTGATTGGTGCTTAACAACTAATTTTAAAGTAATGTCATAGTTGCTCTATCCCAAATAATCACTAGGATGCTCTTTACTCAATTTTTATATCTGTAATTTCCAAAGAATTTTCATTAACTTTAATTTCTTTTTCACTTAGAATATTTGGATTAAAAAGAAAATCTTTTAATACATGATTCAAACTTTCTACTAAAAGACCCTATTAATTAAGTTTTAATTCCAAATACTTAGTTTTTCTTAATTCTTAAACATTCTATATTTTAATTCGTATGCATTTAAGTCTACTTCAATGAAAATGCATATACCCATGGGGTTGGTTCGTGGGTAAACATCTTTACCCACAAGACCGCTCGTTGATAAACCACTCAGTCGGCTCGATAGGGCTTAACCAACAACGTTGGCCTGTGGTTAAACCACTTAAGCAACAGACTAACTCGTTGGTAAATGTGATATAAGTGAGTTTCAAATGAAATTAAGTACGATTCAAGATTTTTGAAACTTCTAAGAGTTGTTCGCTTATATTTTGTTCTTTTTATCTTAAGAATATGACAAACAACACTAAAAACATAAAACAAAACACATTACGAATACTTAGAGAAATAAAATAAACATTCAACAGTACATCAAACATAATATCATTCTCTCAACATCAAAGCAGATATAATAGGATAGGTAATTGAAAAAGTAAAGGAAAAGGAGAGAACACCTAATGCTTCATTGCAATTTTCACCCTTCAAAACTTGCTCAGGCTAAGTGCTCTCTTTGTCTTTACTTGCGGCCCACTAGGTCATGAAGTTAGAAAACCTTCCTTTTGACCTTGAATGAGATTTTTGGCGTCACTCCGCAATTACACCAAGGAACAGAGGAGGAAGCAGTCGGCGCCAAGAGTCTTTCCTACAATGATACGCTCAGGTAGAGAAAAGAACAGCAAATACACTAAGGAGTTGATAGGAGAAGAAGAGGTCGTCAATCTCCTCTCTGAAGAAGTGAGTGGGTAGAAGGTGGAAGATGAAGGAGATAGAGAATGTGCCTATGAATGGTGTCCAGATGAAGGAGGAGGGGTGTGTTGGTTTCATGGCTACGAGACTGTTTTATAAATTGAGGGAATGGTAGTTCATTAGCTAGCAGAGTTAGCAAGGATGTGGTGTACATTTGGACGTGGAAGATCATTACATGCAAGTCCACTTCTTTGCCTTATCCGTGTACATTCTCCATGATCGAGCATCAGCTAAATTCAATTTCTCAGTTCTACTCTTATACGAATTTCTCTGCAAATGCTCATCAAAGAATACCTTTCATGAAGCACATCATATTACAGGAGAAATAATTCATCATATTTTATCTTCCACTATAATTGTAATTGCTATTATATCATTGAAATTCAACACACAGAAAAAGTAATATACAGGTCCATTGATAAACCGTTTACCCACGGAGTAAGTTCGTTGATTAAGGACTTTACCCATGAACTCTGTAACTTAGACATAAATCGTGATTTCTTCTATGAATTAATCCATTTACCAGCAAACAAAACCATTGATTATCATTTAATCACTTCCTTTCCAGTGAACAATCACTAACATATTTATATATATAATTTTCACGACTTAAAACTTAATTCATGCATCATTAAAGTGGATAAACATGCATAATGCTTAAAAGCATAGTTAACCTTGCAATCATCATTACTCAATGCAAAATGCAACTAAAATTCAGTAAAATGTATGAATTAATATCTATAAAATGCACACTTTTGAGTGTAGACAAGTCCCCCATACTTAAGTTTTTCCCTTAGCAAAATACTAAAATAAGACTTTAAAAATCATGAAAGTAATAAAGACAATTAAATAAAATTAATTAAAATTATACTAAGTCACTTTCGTAGGGAGCACGATTACACTTAGTAGGTGCAGCAAGCCTTTAAACCCCTAGGTTACCCTAGTGGTGGAGTTGTATCTCTAGAGAGTTTTAAGTGGATACACCCGCAAAGTTCAAAGAAAAAGAAATAAAGAGAGAGAGAAAAGAAATGGAACCAAACAAAGGATTATCTGAATCATTTGTTGCTATGAAAATTTTAGGGGAATGAGGTAGCTTAGCCTTACAACACTCCCTCTTCTTTCCCTTAAATTAAATAGACTCTCCTTAAAATGTGAACAAGAAGTCACCTATTCATAAAAACCATCTATCTTGTGCAAACAAGAGGAATTCACACATTCACCACTCTCAATCTAGAATTTAATTGTTTAAAACAAGCACACATTTTACCAACAAAAGGGGTAATCTAAGATATTCCCTTCCTTCCTAAAATATTGGAAAATGCCGGTAGACCCTTGTCTATTGAAATGTTCAATTGTTGATATGATAACATTCCACTTCACCCTTCACATCCTAAGTGACTTCGAATATCCCCCTTTTCTACCCAAATTGACATTGATTCTTTGATTTTCTTTTTGATTTTTTATTTTCCTCTTTTCGTTTCACAACTTTTCTATTGATTTTCACTTCTTCTTTTTTTAACATATGAAAGCTATTCACAATTCCTTTCCATTAATAAAACGTAAATACACAGAATAAATGACATAACTATCATTACAATTTTAAAAACTAATGAGTGACCCTTAATTGATTAGCAATAATACCTTATATCTTTATAACCTAATTCCCAAAGAAACTCCATGACATATTAAAGCTCATACCCTTGCTACCTTCCTCTACATATCCTCTAACTTAGAGAAGTCTAGGAGATACCTTAGAATAATTCTCACCAAAATGGAAGTAATGTCATAAAATGATCATTTTTGTGGTGGCATTCAACATAGGTTTATCTCTCCACACAAATGGGATAATGGAAAAAGAAAATAGTTGTTCCAATTAAACAAGGTTAGCAAGGCATTAATCAAATGAAACAGGAACACTCAACCCATTATACAATTTAATTTGAAATTCATCTCCTCTAAGGGCAATCAGTTGCTTTGAATTGGCTCTAAAGATTCTCCTCTCAAGTATGATAGGGTCTTCCCATTAATCTTAATAGCAACACTTAAAACTTACATTCCTTCAAGTTTGTTCTCGAATAAAAAACATAAAAGATATTACAAATATTTGAAGAATTTTTAAAAGTTTGAAAATTTTTAACATAATTAAGAATACTTAAACCTCCCCCTCATACTTAAACTTTGCATTGTCCTCAATGTAAATGGAAAAGTTCAATATAGAAAAGGAAGAATATGACACATAATGAACATAATAGCACACCACCAATACCTATCATGAAAATGTGATGCATGCTGAATAATGCATTGAACTCAACAAGCCAAGTCATTCGAAATACATGAGTAATGCTACAAAAATTGAATGCAATTGCAATGCATCAATAAAGAGTACGGATAAGGGTGTAATATTTTGGGAATTACAGAAACAATATAATTGAAATGATAAAAATAGTACATATATATATGTATATTTATTCTTGTGGAGTTCTAATGGCTCACAAGAAAACCAAGTGGTTTATAAATAGACACCACCAAACTGCAGCCTTATTGGCTTAAGTTGTGTCATGTTGCTCATCCCCTCCATGAGCCACATGCCCATCAAATAAACGGAGATTCTGGACAAATTGACTTGGAAGAGCACCCTTGTTTCTTAGATTGAGTGAATTAGATATTTGATTTAGTTGTATCTTGATTCTTTTAATAGCTTGATCATGAGCAACAATTTCTCTTTGCATTAGGTGTGAGAATTGTCTCTCAATATTTTGATCATTAACTTGTTGATTTTGATTTAGATTTAATGAACTATTGTTCAATAAAAGGTTGTCCTATCCTACAGATTGATTCGATTGTTGTCTTGGGTTTCTCCATGAGAAATTAGGATGGTTCCTCCCCCTAAGATTATAAGTAGGATTGAAATTAGAGTTGTTACATTGATTATAGAGTAAGGCATTAACATCTTTAGATTCATATAGAATAGGACATTCCTCCACAACATGACCCATGACAAAGCAACTTGTACATTTAGGCATGTTAGGCTCAGTCTTTTGTTTAATTTGTAATTCATCAATTTTATACATTAAACTAGCCATTTTAGCTTCTAAGGAAACATATGGTTCAACAACATGCACTCCCCTAGGTATAGAAATTTGCTCTTGACTTACTTCAGCAATACTTTCCCATTGTGCAGTTCTTTTGGCTAAGTCTTCTAAAAATTTCCAAGTATTATCTATTCCTTAGTTTAGAAATCCATCTTGACTCAAAAATTCTAGGAGTGATTTGGTTTAATAATCTATTCCTTCATAAATAGTTTTGATTTGAGTAACTCTCTCTATTCCATGATGTGGACATTGAGCTAGGAGATCACGAAATCTTGCAAAATATTTCCAAAAAGGTTCTCCTGGTTTCTATCTACAATTTAAGATTTCATTCTTTCTTTTAATAGTGACATGCATAGGATAGTATTTTCCTAGAAATTCAGAACAAAATTGATTTCAATTGGTAATAGAATTTGGTTGTAAACTATATAACCATCTTTTTGCAATATCTTTTAAAGCAAAAGTCATATACCTTAATTTAATGGCATCAACAAACTTGTTTGGTACTTTCATCATATTGAAAACTTCATTAAATTCTTTTAAAAACCAATAAGCATCTTCTTTTTCAAATCCATGAAATTTTGGTAGCTCGTTAATATAATTCGAATTTAATTCAAATCTGTCATTTGCACATTCAGTGAGTATTATGCAGAATGGTTCATCCATTAAGTTAGGATAGAACATACTACCCATTGTTGGTTCTCTTGATTGTTCTTGCTATGGGGCAGCCATAGTTGTTCTTTTCTTAGGTGTTCGAACTAACTTATGAGATGAGTCCCTTGACTAACCTGACATACAACATTTAAATATAAAGGAAAATTTGCTTGTGTACTATCATTATGTATGCTTTCACTCCTGTTCCACATTGTTATGCAACAGGTGCATCTATTTACAATAATACCATAATTGTAGTAAATAGTTTATGAAATTTCATAACTAATATATATAACTGTAACAAGAACTCATATAGTTTTGAACATAGTACAATAGAGATGCTTCAAAATAATGTAAAACATTGCAAATGTTCAATAGTGGAATTTTTGAAATAACCCACAGATAGGTTCGTTGGTTAACTTGGTTACCAATGAACTAACTCCATTGATAAATAGAAAGTACTAAGTGCATAATTGCAAAGTGTTTGCATAGAGAATTAAATCATACAACCACACTATAGAAGTAGGCATGGTTTGTTGATGAATAGGTTCCACTTCAAAACCTCTATTTGATAGTTGGATCTTGTAATAATATAGGTTATCTCATGCACTATAAATAAGAGTATCTCCATTGATTAAATAGAAAGCTTTGATCCTTCCTTCATATGGCAAGTTAGGTTGTCTAAGATCTTTTAGCTATAATTCTATGTAAACTTGACTCTATTCTACCATCGAATTAAGCTAAGAGATGCAGGTTCTCCATTAGTTCCTCCAAATAAAGCTAATTCAACTATATCATAAAATGAAATTGCCATTGCACCCATAGGGTGTGGGATTGGAAAGAGCTTTACTAATTCATTTCAATATTGATGGCAATGATTGTGAGCTTGTTAATGTATTGAGGTGTACAACTAGTTATGAAGTAAATAGTACCATCAATGATCACATGATTTCTATTGTTTGTTGGTCTTCCTCCAAATAAACTTCTCTAACTAGTTGCCATTGGTTTTTGTTAAAATGATAAACCAACAGATACTGCCAATTAGCCCAAATCCCAGCTAGTTCTTCCCAATGAAATAATTTGTACATAGAACTTCTATTAGTGCCCTTAAATGTTAGAGCTACACTTGAATCATAAGATATGCTTCTCTCTATTTGGCTTTGGAAGTATCAATTCTACATTTGTAATAAGATTTTTTTTCCCAATGTCAGCTCTACATTTGTAAGAATAATACTCTATGAGTTCTGTAAATAATTAACCCACCATTACATCCTAGAATATTGTGAACTCCATCTAATGCTGTAGGTGGAAATCCTACCTTAGAGTCAAGTCCATGCTAAATATATTTTCCCGGAAGTGCATCATACCAAATCACTCCACTAATTGTATTTCTCATTTTATATGCTTGGAGTGAACAAAAATAATGCTCTGAAATGAATGCATATGTGCTCTTGCTTACACAACTTAATTTGCATATTTCTCTTGTTGGTAAATAAGTCAAAACCTCTCGCAAGATATCTATAGGAATCTCCATTACTCTCTAAAATTTATATTGCACACAAATAGTACATTTAGTTAATTGGTATTGGTTAGTTAGAAAAAGTGTCAACTAAATATATCTAATATTCATGAAGTAATTGTGCAATATTCAAGTATTAATATGATTAAAATGAATGCAACAATAATCCCCTAAAAATTCTGTCGTTTAAGATGATTATCAACAAACTTAGCTCGTGGCTAAAGATGTTTATCAACAAACTACTCCATTGATAAACCAGTGATCCACTAATTAATATCGAATCATACTACCTGACTACCTGATTACACCTATAAAAATCATTATTGCCTAGTTCATGGATTAACCAGTGATCCACGACTCGTTGCTACTATTTTTCTTCACCAACGAACGAATGCCATAGCTTCAACTTCCAATGCTCCTCCAACTACTCCATCTTCTACTTATGCTTGGATAAAAATGCTAAACTTCGAAAAGTTTGGCTTAATGGCTAGAATGTGGCACGATGAAGGAAAGAGGAGGATGAAAAGATCAGAATGAGAGCAACAACTGAAGTCTATGAAAGAAGATATAATAGAATGTATCAAACTGGGTAAGGAAGCTTTAATAGATGTTCTACTTTTTCTTAAAGATAAAATAGCTTCCTATATTGAGAAAGAGTCCATGCATGAGAGGGTACTTCACCCTAAAAATGAGTTAACATAGGATCTTTTGAATAAGTGGTGTAAATTCTGGTTCCATAGAGAAATTTACTACTTGGCAATGGGTAATTCCATCACTCTAAGAGGAAGGACATACACCTCTAGCCCGTGGCAAACAAAAAAGAAGAAGTCTGTGCCCACTGAAGAATGGATGAAGCTATTAAGGTTTGACGACTGTTGACCCCTCATACTTGGGGATATGTAGTTGATGTCGTGGTTAGTTTGGGCCAAACATTCGGCCTATCACGATTCGGGGTCTAGTTAAGTGTTGTACTCCTAGGTGCCAACTAGGGCACCCCAGAAGTTCAAGATGGTTTCTAACTATATCAGCTGGAAGTTCGAGCTAGTTTCTGGCTATATCAGCTAAAAGCCAGACCTCCCAAGCGGAGGTCACATTTCATCTTCTGCCTCATACCTCTCGTTCAGTGGACCTACTTTGTTGAGTCTCCCCTCGTGCAACAAACCCATTGTTCGTTTAATGGTTGCTGGTCAGTTGGAAGTTCCATTTTTATCAATGCTTGGTTAACAACACTTTCGTTTATGTTTAGGCTAGCCATAGAGTAAGGGTTGTAATGTTACAGCCAACTATAGAGTAAAGGCCGTAATGTTACAGCCAACCGTAGAGTAAGACCCATAATGTTATGACCAACCATAGAATAAAGCTCGTAACGTTATGGCCAATCGCAAGGTAACTCACAAACTCTAACGGTGAAGGAAGGAGTAGTGCATCACTCGGCTCATGTAGTTGGTAGTCGTTGCCCTGGCCCAACTACATGCTAGTAGCCAATACCCTAGTTGCGTCCTTACCGTCGATGTCAACCGTTCTTCCCAAGATGGAAGAAGCAGTAGTGCACCACCCAACTCAAGTAGCCGGCAACCGTTGCCCCGAATCAGCTACACGTCGATAGTCGGCATTCCTGCTGTGTCATGGATATCAAATTTTTGGTCACCTCTGACGCACCATCCAAAGGCATAAGTCCAATTTCCAGCTGCCTCTGATGCACCTTCTAGAGGTGTAAGTCCAATTTCTAGCCACCTCTAATGCACTTTCTAGAGGCGTAAGTCCAATCCCCTTGCCACTTCTGATGCACCTTCCAAAAGTATTGTAGCTGTGACCCCAATCCTAGAATGGATCGGTCATCTAGCGGCAAGTGGGCAGATTTCTAGTCTATAAGGTGGATGTTTGGCCTTGTTAGTTGCTCTTGATGCACCTCCTAGGGGTGTGAAACCAATCTCCAAGCAACTGACCACACAAGTATGAATCTTCAATTTTCCGCGGTAGAGATGATAGAATTTTGATCAAAACAGCATAATTCTACTCCTTTGCGTCGGTCGTTTCTAGAGCACTTGGAGATTCATTGCAACAAACCAAAGAGCATTGGCCTTCCGCGGCAAAGATGGAAAAATTCCGACTAGAATGGTAGAATTTCGGCCCAAAGTGTCGGTGCCTCTAGACAATTCCTGGAGCGTGGCTAGCTTAACTGTCACCTAGTCAACGTAACATGTGCGACACTTGGCCTTCCTACGTCTGACGGTCTAACTTCGCGAAACATCATGACCTTAGCTTATAAATAGATCCCTCCTTACCACAAGGGGGAGGGGGCACTCTTCGATCCTACTACTATTCGACTGTCCAGGCGATCTAACTTCCCCAATGGTGACTACTTGTTCGTCCAACTACTGATCTTCATCAGTGGTTGATCGTTTGTGCAGGAGAGTTCACCGATGATGACTCCAACCCAACTTTCCTAGGTTAGTCTAACAGGAAGGGGGGAGACAGGTCTTTTGCTGATAGCTATCCCCATGGTCGTCCATGACTTTAACCAGAGGAAGCCCATTCCTCCCTCGGGGTTCACCCTCGGTCCCCCTCTCCTTCCTGTTTTACACATACATCACCTAGAGTAAGGGAGGAATTATCAACTTTTCCTTGAATGGGTGGGGGGGGGGGTGTTTTCCTTGCTTGAGTAAGGGAGGAATTACATGTACATCTTATTACTTTGCATGCTGTTTTATGATCGCTTGCGAGATTTCCTTTTTCCCTAGTCATCTATGGCTTCAACTAGAGGTGGGCGGAAGTTCACCAGGGGGGCGGACTTCCCCTACGTTTTTCTGGTTTTTCTCTTCCTCTGTGCTACCACTCAATCCCCGATTGTGCATCGCCATCTCAGCGAATGCCCTAAGACCTCTTTTTTTGTGGAAAAGACCTGTATCAATAATGATGATCTTACATATGGACAACTCCTAAATATCTTGTTCATTCGCAACAAAATATTTTCTTTGTGCATTGGTAAAAAAAACATATTTTTTTGGAGAGAGACTATTTCACCAATCGAGTTACAGGTATCTGACATATTTATACCTAACGATTTTAGTGGTGACGAAACATATAACTTGTACAAATCTTTCCATTTTCCAATTAGATTAAATCCATTCATTCGTAGAGCTATTTACTTGATCGCAGACATTTCTGCAACACCTCTAATAGAGGAACAAATAATCAATTTGGAAAGAACTTATTGTTGGCCTTTTTCAGATATGAATCTATCTGATTCAGAAGGGAAGAACTTGCATCAGTATCTCAATTTCAATTCAAGCATGGGTTTGACTCCCACTCCATGTTTTGAGAAATATTTACCATCCGGAAAGAGGAAAAAATGGAGTCTTTGTCTAAAGAAATGCATTGAGAAAGGGCAGATGTATAGAACCTTTCAACGAGATAGTGCTTTTTCAAATCTCTCAAAATGGAATCTGTTCCAAACATATATGCCATGGTTCCTTATTTTGATAAGGTGCAAATATCTAAATTTCACCCTTTTAGATATTTTTTCAAACTCATTGTCGATACTAAGTAGCAGTCAAAAATTTGTATCCATTTTTCATGATATTATGCATGGATCAAGTATATCACGGCCAATTTATCAGAAAAAATTGTGGGCGATTCTTCCACAATGGACTCTGATAAGTAAGATTTCGAGTAAGTGTTTACAGAATATTTTTCTGTCCGAAGAAATGATTCATCGAAATAATGAGTCACCCCTTCCATTGATATGGACACATCTGATATCAACAAATGCTCGTGAGTTCCTTTATTCAATCCTTTTCTTTCTTCTTGTTGCTGGATATTTCATGATACCTCTTATCTTTATTTCCCGAGCCTTTAGTGACTTGACTCCTTGAGTTCTCGTGCAGCTCCTATATGGATTTATAAGATTTCTGCTCGTATTTACTGGATTTTCGCCTCTTTTAACCACCATCTTGGTGAGTGCCCCGAGACCTGACTTCTTAAGTCCTTATGCGGCTCCAAATGGATTTGACAGATTTTTGCCTCTTTTTATTGCCATCTTAGTGAGTGCCCCGATACCTGATTCCTTGAGTCCTCATGCGGCTCCTAGATGGATTTATTAGATTTTCGCCCGTATTTATCAAATTTCCGCCTCTTTTTACCACTACCTCGGTGAGTGCCCCGAGACCTAACTCCTTGAGTCCTCATGCGGCTACTAGATGGATTTATTAGATTTTCGCTCGTATTTACCGGATTTCTGCCTCTTTTTATTGCCATCTCGGTGAGTACCCCGAGACTTGATTCCTTAAGTCCTCGTGCGGGCCCCTAGATGGATTTATCAGATTTTTGCCCATATTTACCAGATTTCCACCTCTTTTTACTACTATCTCGGTGAGTGCCCCGAGACTTGACTCCTTGAGTCCTCGTGTGGCTCTCAGATAGATTTATCAGATTTCCACCCGTATTTACCAGATTTTCGCCTATTTCCTTTTCATTTTGGGAGTAGTTGGATTAGGGCACATCGAGAAACTCCTAATCGTGTGACTAGATCTTTCCTTTTAGTTCACCCTATATTTTAGTTAGTTTGTGCATCAATCACAGTAAGGAGGCTAGCTTATGCTAAGTTGGCTGAGGGTGCCTAATACCTTCCCCACCAGTACCTTGAATCCTTACTCACTATCTCTG
>JAMKPZ010003911.1:0-21514 GCA_024699675.1 Amphibolis antarctica | reverse complement strand
TTTTTTTTAAGGTTAATATAATTTTTACTGTAAAAAAAATCTCTTTTTATTTTTCTCTTTATATCTACGATGAAATTTTTTATTTTTATTATATTATTTATTAAAATATATTTTTTATATAATAAAATGTTTTACAAAAATTATTCTCCGATAAAATCTAAATAAAACCTTAAAATACTTGACCTTTCTAGCACGGCAAAGGCGAACCTTTTTGTAAATAATCATTGTGTGCTACCGCTGCCCCTCTTTCGTCATTTGTGTGTGTGTGGTCCCCACGGCTACCTGCATGCATTTGATTGAATTCTCGGTCATCATAAGGTGCAGTTGGTGGATGCGACGTGTCGCTCATTATTTTTAAGTTTTTAATATTCGCGTACAACTTCGTATAGAAAATTTCGATAATTCGTAAAATGAAATTTTGACGGTAATGAGAAAATTTAAATTGTGTGTAAAAGAAATTTGAGTGATTTTAATAGTTTGATATTTTAATTTTAGTTTTACGTAAATTTTTAATATTATTATTATTACCACATAAACTTTAATGTATAAATTTGTATTACGTTAATTATTATGTAATTTTAATTTCTTTTACGAAATTAATTTTAACTTTAACTTTATCTCACTTTTAAAGTTAACTAAGTTTCGTTTAAGAAGTCTACACCCAAACCCAAAAATCAATCTCAAGTTCATAATGACATGGGTGGAATACTAAGACAACTTTTTCATAATATTAAAAAATAAAATTTTAACATTAATATTATTTATTTAAAAATTAAAATATATACAAATAATATTTAAAAATAAAATAATTAAAAATTCTTTTTTACTATTCTTAAAATTAAAAAAACTATTCTCAAAGCAACCTAAAATTCTTCGTAAATGAAACCTTTGTCTGGACTGTTGTCTGAACTGTTGTCTGCACTGCCAATGACTTCCTTTGGGTCGAGGACTTCGTCATCATCCGCACCGCAGTTTACGTCATACATCTCCGTTGGCCTTTCTGCCGAAAGACTGAAAGAAGCCTTCGTTGATGAGCAGGTCACCACGGTTTAACCATTAATTATTCATTAGCAGGAGTTAAAACCATATTTGGTGTCCGCAACCAAGTCACCGTAGACTAATTAGTGGGGTTGGTGGTGGACGAACAGCCTTTACGATGTCTCATTTTTATTATTTTAACTTTAACTTTATTTAATTTTCGAAATACGTTAAAGTGCTTCTTAAAGTGAAGTCTATTTAAAAAGTAGGGATTTTTTTTTTTTGAAAAGTTAGAAACTAGATGTATTAAATGTTACATGAATGAACGAGAAGTGTTCGTTATAAAAGAAAGAGACCAAGAAGATAAATAAAGACTTAAAAAAGAAAGACAAACAGCATAACAAAAATCAGGAGGAAAGGAAATAAACAAAATTAATTGTCCCCACTTCTAACATCGTTAACTTAATTGAAAGTATTTTCAGTCGACTGATGATTGAAGGTAAAGGATGAAAAAGTTGATTAACTTATTTTTAAACTTCGTATGATTTTGACTTTACTTTTTATTTGAATCAATTTTTTATAAATTTTTATATGTTATCGTTACCGTATAAAATTTTACTATATATTACTTATTGTACAGTACAGAGTTTTTAAAAAATTAGAAGAATGTATAATAATTGAAACTTATGGATATATACAAATAGTTAAAATAATATTTTAAATGTAATTGATTAAATAAAACTAACTGTAGTTTATAAAAAATTGTTTAAATTATGATTTTTCAAAATTTAAAAATCCAATTTTTTAAAATAAATATTTAAAACAAATATTTAAATAGTTTTCAAAATATTTAGAACTAATTGAAAATTACACAATATTTAAAAATTTATTTATTGTAAAAATATTTTTTTTTGGATACATTCAAAAATCTAATTTTTTACGTAATCTCCCATGGGATTAGGTTTTTGGATGTTGAAAGCTCAAACAAAAAATCTGCTTTTGAGGGAGTTGTCGGATGTGAAATCTCAAAGTATTTATATAAAGAAAGCTTCTAAATTCCTTTTCTAGAATTTAAAAAAACATAAAAGATATTAAAAAAATCTCAAAGTACTTTTCAAACTTCGTATTTTAAAAACTCTCAGACATGCACACATCTTCTCGTAAATTTAGGTTTGATATTTAATAAAATACTTTTTTAATATTTTCTCTTGCTTGTAATTTACTTATACATTGCCTACAAATATTTACAAGTGAGGTGTATGTTACGGTTAGAATTTAGAGTTTATGATTTTACTAAAGTAAAATTTATATGATATCGAAGTTAATTTATTTTACTAAAGTACAAAGTGTTTATTGGAAACATCGTGACATCGAAAATGATTTTTACTTTTTTTTAAAGTGTTTCCAAACAGACGGTAAAGTTTTGTTTGACAAAACAGATAGATCAGATAAATTTGAAGTTTAGGTAATTTTAAGTCAACGTGATTCTTGAAACAAGAAATTTTTTTTGTATTTTTTTATTTAACAGTTACAATAAATAAAGATTTATACTTCTATTATATTATTTATTAAAATATATATTTTATACAGTAAAATTCTTAAAAACTCTATTATCAAATAAAACTTAAAACTTTTATATTACCATAACGAGTTTTTTCTGTCACCCAATTGGTTTCAAAGGTAACATCTATTTGATGCTTTTTAAAAGCAGATTTAAATCATATCGTCACATCCATTTCTAAGGGGGGAAAACAGAAAGAAAGAAAGAAAGGAAGAAAAGAAAAGGCTGTCGCAGTGATTGAGAGAAAAGAAGAGGGGGAAAAGGTAGAGACGAAAAGCCGATACTGTTTTGCGGGAGTGGGGGGTTTCAAAATTCTAACCCAACATCATCAATCGCCACGAAACAAAAGGTGAAGAATATTACCTTTTGTGGGCGTCCCTTCGAGGAGGAAGGCGTAAAGCGCAAGCGTGGCGTGCTCGTCTTGTGGGTCTCTGAGAGATTGAAAAGATGCGGTGGTGGGGGAGAGGTGAGGGCAACGGACGACGACGATGATGACGATGATTCGCGAGGGAACCAATGAATACTTGTAGTGAATGATTGTTTACTCCGTGCTCCTCCTCATGATCCTCTCTCGCTTTAACAGCCGCCTCCCGCCACCCTAATCTTCCTTTTCTTTTCTCTTTCTGAAAAAGAGTACGTTTTACAACGTAACAAAAGAAAATAAATGAAACATTAGATACTTGCATTAACGTAAGTTACGTCTAGCCGACACATAATTAATGGAGAGATCGACTAGCTTGATCAAGTAGTGCAGTTGAGTCAAATATAAACATCAGCGGTAGAAGTAATTCGTAAAATGATAATAAAAAATAAGTGATTGATTGCTGGTGGTTACTTAACAAATGTTACATGAGTTAAATCGTCATTTTGGACTCACAGTCAAATAAAAGTTTGAATACAAGAGATAACCAAGTTTGAAGGTTAAAAGCAATTACAGCAGGCCACCGGTAACGAGCGAGAATTTACGTAAAATTAAAATTAAAAGAAAAGATCTTTTGAAGTGTTCATACAGGTAGAATCAATCAAGCATATTTGTTGTAAATACCATATATTCTTTTTGTCAAAAATAAAGTTTCCTTTTACAAGTTATTTTGTAACAATATTATTAGAAGTCGCTCTATTATTAACTTTAACGGTGAAAATTCTGTACCTGCTTTTTTCTATTTGCGTCTGTAGTCTCATTTGGAATTAACTTTAATTAATTTTTAAAATTACTTTTAACTTAATTATTATTATATAAATTTTAACCTATAAAATTTCGTTTTAATTTCATTTACAAAACTATTTTCAATTTCAATTCTATTAACTTTTAGAGCTAATTGTAACTAACCTCGTCTATGAAAATTTCGTAAAATATTTTGAAACTAATAGTATTTGTAAACAACTCAAAATATTTTAAAATAAACATTGCAATGATTATATTGGAAAAGTACGTAAAATGTAAAATATGGTAAAATATTTTCTAAATATTTATTTAAAAATTTATCTTTAAAATAATCATTGTAATATATGAAAGTATTCACAATATTAAAATATAATATCTCATCGAACATTAATTATATCATTAAAAAATATTAAATGCTTAGATTTGAAATTTCACCGACAATACTATTCCAACAAGCAAGCATGAGTTTGAACTCCAATACAAATAATCAAGAAAGTCTACCATGTGAAATCTCACCGTCTATTTACGACATTTTGACTTTTCTAATTTTTTGTGTGTACTGAAGTACGCAAAAAGAGATGTCTTGATTTTGAGACGTAGACGTCTCAGGATCTGCGTATATGCCTTTGGGCTCACGCTGCATTTCTTTGTAATTTTAGTTTTAATTTTTTTTAAAAAAATTTGTTTGATAAAGTTAATAGTTAAGTTATTTTAGAATTTACATTATTTAGGTTAATGTGATTTTTAAAATTCTTTTACATTATTTTAATACAGTGAAAATCTCTATCTCTATTACATTATTTGTTAAAACATATACTATATACAGTAAAAATACATACAAACTCATTCTTAAACGAAACTTTATGCTTTAATTGAAGTTATTATTAGCTAAAGTTAAAGTTACATTTGTTTGAAATTTCTGTAAATCAACTTTTGTACTGTTAACTTTATAATCTGTCAATATTATTTGTTAATTCTAATAGTCTACGGTAATAAAAGTTAAAGTTTGATAAATAAATAAGACCTTAGATTTTCAAAAAAATGAATCACAGATCATTGCATAAAATTGAAATGAAGGGACAGTGCCCAACTAACTTAGCTAGCTAGTATGGTTCTCAAAGTATTATTTTCTCTTCTGATAATTACAGCAAAAAATTTATTTCTATTATAATACTATATGTTAAAATGTATAATTTACATAATAAAAATCTTATAAATTTTATTCTCCGGTGAAACTAAAACTATCTAATTAGAATCAAAAATCTTTTGACTCGCTCCAATTTTACATTCCTAAATTCACTCTTACCGTATACATTTAACATGTAAAATTTTATTACTTAAATTATAATAAAATTATTACATAATTTTAATCATATCTACAAAATTAATCTTAATTTTAACTTTATTTAACTTTTAAAACTAAAAATTCGTCACCAAGCGCATTATTTATTAACAGAAATATATAACCAAGAGGATACCTCACGCAACATCTTGAAAATAGTCTCTTGCATTAATTTATCTTACTCAGTGGACATATTTATTTATATTTTTAAATACATCACGTCATATCGTATTGAATGCCAAGCTACTAAACATATCTGAGACCTTCTGTTCTAAATCTGACTTCTCAACTTCATTAACTGATGGTGATTTTAATATTAACTTGATGTTTCAATTGATCATTTCTTTTTTTAAAAAAAAAACCTTCTTTTAGTTGAAAAGTTCGTCGTTGGTGTGAACGAACTTTAATGAAGTTTAATTAATTTGGAATTTTGACGTTGATTCTTTATATAAATTCGATAATAAATAGATGTTTCAGTTTCATACACGAAACAAAGTTAGAATTTGAATTATATTATTAAATAAAGTTAAATTAATTTTATAGTGAATTATAAAATAAAAATTTATATAATATTAATAATGATAGATAAAAAATAATATAAAAACGAAACTTAGAATAATATTATTTCTTATTCTAATAACGCGTAAAATATTATTCTCACGATTCCTGTATTCAATGCAATGAATGCATCTACTTTCAAAACCGCTGGATGATTGAGTGAATGTGGTGGAGGAGATTAACGAAAATTAGCAGTTTTGTTTTTGGTAATCTGCTTCAAACCAACTTGTTTTCTTCTACCGTGATTATTTAAGTATTTTGTGTTTGAATCTTGTTAAACTTTATTTCAAAGCACATTTGTTTTGACTTAAGAGTATAATTTGTAGATCTTGAAACAATAATGTAACAGCATTTTGATGAAGTAACGTTGAAATTGTAATTTTGGAATTACGTTCGTCATAGAGTAATAATTTTACAAATTTTTTTTATTATTCTTGATAATTTTGTTTTTTTACAAATGCGAAGAAATTAATGTTCGATAAGTTGTTTACTATTAGAAATGATTTTTTATTATAAAATATATTTTGAATGTTAAATTTAAAATATATGTGTAAGAATGTAAGTTTTGATAAAAATATATATTTTAACAAATAATGTAATAAAAGTAAATTTCTTTTACTATAGTTATCATAGAAAAAAGTAAAAACTTTTTTTTTCACCTCAAAAATTATGTTAATCTAAAATATCGTGAAATTTAAACTCACCTGATATATAAACTTTACCAAATAAAGTTAATTTCCTCTGAGTTGGAAAAAGATAAACACAAAATAATTGTTGAGTTAGAAGTTAAGAGTTGTGAAGGACAAAGAAGTTGAAATAAATAAATAATTAATTTTTTTAAAAAATTTGTACTAAAATTAGGACTATGGAGTTCACACTCATCTGATGTGATTTTGCAAATATAATTTTTGTAATCATATGTTCGCTTAATATGCAGAAAAAAGAAATTATTTACTTTGGCCTATGTTAACTCTAGTTAACTTTAAAAATTATTTTTAATAATATTATTATTACATAAATTTTAATATATAAATTTTATTGTATTAATTATTATGTATTTCAATTTTGTTAACAAAATTAACTTCAACTCTATTTAACTTCTAAAATTCATTGAAACTTTTTAAAAACGTATCTTTTGACTATATTCACGTAATAAAAAAAATCACTTTTAAAGTAGTAAAGAGTGATTTTAGAATAAATATTGGGTTAACGACATTTTTCGTACATCAATCAAATTAAAGAGCGGTGAGTTAATGATCAATTGATATTTAATGTAATTATAATGAATTTAAATTATATCAGTATTTGTGTATTGATATAATTTAAATGTAAAATATAATTATTTAAAATATAAAAATATAATATGATTAAAAATATAATGAATTTTTTTATAAATATATTAAAAAACTCTTATATAATAAAAATAAATTTAGAAATAATAAAGTATAGGTGGTGAACAGATTTTTATTTATTGTGATAAAAAAAGATAATTTTTTGTTTTATTTTATTTTATTATTAGTTTTTGAAAAAAAGAAAATTTAAAACACGTGAGATGACAGAAAGAAGTGGGGGGAATGGGAAAAGGCAGGAGGCGCTCAGGAGCCGTTGCCTTTTTGCAGGCAGTTGTTTGCATGTGAAAAGCAGAATTTTGGAGAGCAAAAGGTGGACCGAAAAGAACAGCAGAGAGAGCTGCAGAAGTCTTCTTTCTACTTGGGAGGGACCGAGAAAAGGATCGCGTGGGAAATGCAAAATCTCGCAGGCACTGCTGCTTTTGCTACTGCTCCTACTGCTTCCTACCTCTACTACTCCTTGTTCTCCTCCTGCTTCTTCATCTTCTTCTACCGGTTTTGATTGATGGGTCGGATTATTATTATTTTTTTAATTTTTTCTCCGAAGAGGATGGGTGAATAATCGATGCTCAAGTGATGTGATGATGTGGTGGAGAAAAAAGGCAAACAGTCCATTTTGTTAAGAAACAGTACTGTAACAGTGAGACCCCAAAATCTAATCACAAGCTTTTGTATATACTAGTAAAACACTGTTGATCCACATGCTGCTTCTCCTCTTTCTGAAATCCTCCACGCGGCAATGGCTGCTGAGAAGATTCTGTTCTCCTCATACTTTCCATTCCAGTAGGTATTTGTATAATATTCCTCCTCCTACTCCTCTTACTCATCATCCTCTTGCTCTTGCTCTTCTTCCTCAACTCCAAGGTGAGGTGCAAGAACAGATTGGTGAGATTCTTCAAGAAACAATAAAAAATGGAAGGCTATGCATCATCCTATGTGACCCAGACAATTGAATTGCCTGCTAATCTTATCCACCTTGGTATTAACCGTGGTATCATACAATTACTTTAATTAATCAGGATAAACCCATTCTCGAGAAGAAGATTAAATTGAACCAACCATAGTCTATCTCCATCTTTGCCTGCAATTGAATGGCAAAAGTCGATATTTATCCTCACCAAGCCCTTGGTCCAAGGACAACAACGTTTTCTGTGGAAGTGGACAAGAAAGGTAATGACTCATTGCCCTGCTTTACCTTCCTCTGTTTCTCCTTTCCGACGGTCCCCCCTCGCCTCCCTGCCTTGCTATATTACACAAATCACACTTCAAGAATCCTGATATATATATATTTTCCCCTCTTCCTCTTCCTCCTGCTCCTCCCAAATCTTTGACGTGCACACTGATTGAATCGAATTGGGTTGGGAGCAAAATACGACTCAGAACGGTCGTTGATTGAATATTCTAGCGAGGGGGTGGCAAAAAGATTGGATTTTTATCGGTGCAGGGGGAGAGGAGATGAGAGCAGGGCAGAGCACGATTCAGCAGACGCTGACCACGGAGGCGGCAAGCGTGCTGAATCAGTCCATCGCCGAGGCAGGGCGGCGGAACCACGGACAGACCACACCACTCCACGTCGCGGCAACCCTCCTAGCCGCCCCCACGGCGTACCTCCGGCAAGCATGCATCCGATCCCACCCCAACTCCTCCCACCCACTCCAGTGCCGGGCGCTGGAGCTCTGCTTCTCCGTCGCCCTCGAACGCCTCCCTTCCGCCGCCTCGGCCGGGTCGGTGTCGCAGCCGCCAATCTCGAACGCGCTCATGGCGGCGTTGAAGCGGGCACAAGCCCACCAGCGCAGGGGCTGCCCGGAGCAGCAGCAGCAGCCGTTGTTGGCGGTGAAGGTCGAGCTCGAACAGCTTATCATTTCGATTCTCGACGACCCATCGGTGAGCAGGGTCATGAGGGAGGCCAGCTTCTCCAGCCCAGCAGTCAAGGCCGCAATCGAGCAATCCATTGCTTCGACGTCTTCCTCTTCCTCCGTGGTTTCCTCGACGCCGACACCCTCTTCCTCCTCCGGCGGACTGGGTTTCCGTCCTGTTATGGCGGCGACGACCACTCTGTTGCAGTCAAATCGCGGTCTTTACATCAACCCTCGTCTCCAGCATCAGCATCCCAAGCCGCAACAGCCACAGCAACCAAGACGTGAGGAGGAGGTCAAAAAGGTGCTGGACGTCATGGTGAGGAGCAAGAAAAAGAACCCAGTTTTGGTTGGCGATTCGGAGCTTCAATCTCTGATGAAGGAGGCCTTGGGGAGAATCGAGAGGAAGGAGATCGCCGACGGGCCTCTCAAGACTTCTCATGTCATCTCTTTGGAGAAAGATTTCACCTTGGATAGGTTGCAGATCCCCTGTCGCATGGAAGGGCTTGCGAATTTAATAGACTCCTGTCTGGATGCTGGACGCGGTGCTGCTATTCTCAACCTCGGTGATTTGAAGTGGCTGGTCGAAAATTCTAATGGAATTCACCACCAGCACCAGCAGCCGCAGCTGCTCCCGGAGGCTGGTCGGGCTGCCGTCGCCGAGATGGGGAAGCTTCTCTCTCGGTTCAGCGGCCGCGTTTGGCTGATGGGCACCGCTTCCTGTGCGACCTACCTGAGATGTCAGGTCTACCACCCCACAATGGAAAGCGACTGGGACCTGCAGGCCGTGCCGATTGCTCCGAGGGCACCCGTCTCCGGCATGTTCCCCAGGTTTGCTTGCTTCCTTCCCCGTCCCCAAAAAGATCCGATCTTTTTGGTTGTTGATACACTTGTGCAATCCAGGAATGGAGGAACTGGTTTACCGAGTAGTCCAGCCGAGGTCCTCGCCCCGCGCCCTCACAAGGGGCTCTTCCTGTCCGCCGCCGCCGCCACCACCAGCAGCAGTCTACCTTCGAGACGCCCGCCTGAAAGCACCGACCCTCTTCGGAGGACCATGTGCCCGGCCTGCACGGAGGAGTATGAACGGGAGCTGGGCAGGCTCGTGGCAGAGGAATTCGAGAAGGCATCGTCCAATTCCAAAGCAGAGGCATGCCGGAAACTGCCTCCTTGGTTGCAGGCGGCCAAGATCAACGGCGGAAACGCCGCTTCCCTTCAGGTCGGTGGATTGCTCATCGCCGGCCTTTTTGGGTAATTGTTGTCTTGTGTGTGATTACATGGTTGAAGCTATTTGCCTGGGTTTCAGACGAGAGAGCAAGAGCTGAAATGGAAGCAGAGCGCGGAAGGACTGCTGGAGCGATGGCGGCAGACGTGCTCCAGCCTCCACCCCTGTTTTCGTCGCCAGCTCGTCTCATCCGACGGGCCAGTCCAGACCCCCCACAGCCCCATCACCCTGCCACTTGAATCTCTGCAACACAGACCGTCACCGGTAGGAATGACGAATGTGGCAGCCCACGCGTCGGTGAAATTGCATGTTTCTCCGCCGGGAAGTCCAGTGAGGACCGATCTTGTTCTCGGCCGGCCGGTGACTTGCGGAGCCACGACGACGAACCATGGAGATTGCATCAAGGATTCGATTGGGTGGCAGCTGGAGGACAGAATTGGCGGCAATTTGGATGCCGACTCCTTCAAGAGGCTCTTCAAGGGTCTCGCCGAGAAGGTTGCTTGGCAGCCCGATGCTGCGGCCTCTGTTGCGGTGACGGTGGCGCAGTGCAGATCCGGGGAAGGGAGGAGGAAAGCTGCGAGGACGAAGGCAGACACATGGCTGTTGTTCCTTGGGCACGACAAGGTCGGAAAGAAGAAGATGGCGTCCGCCCTGTCAGAGATTCTGTTCGGAACCGCCCCAACGACGGTCAGCATCAGCGCGGAGGGGCGACTTGCTGATGTCGACGGGGGATCCAGCACGGCGTTTCGCGGAAAGACGGCGCTCGGTCGGATGGCGGAAGCGGTGAGGCAGAATCCGTTTGCGGTGTTCGTCATAGAGGACGTCGATCGAGCAGATGTGCTTGTGCGAGGAGGCATCAAAAAGGCCATCGAGAGCGGTAGGCTGCCGGACTCCCACGGTCGGGAGATCTCTCTCGGCGGCGGCGTCTTCATCGTCACGGCCGACTCGTTGCCGGAACGTTTCAAGCATTCGTCCATGGAGTCGTTCGTGCAGTGTGAAGAGAAGCTGGATGCCATCGCCAACTGCGGCTGGCAGCTGGAGCTTCTTCTGGTCGGCGAGACGAACGGCAAGCGTCACGGTGATTTGCTGGAGAAGATGAACAGAGCAAGTAGAGCACGGACGGACTCCGGCGCCGCCGCAACCTTGTCGCTTGATCTGAACCTGGCCACACGTACACTCGAAGAAGACGCCCGAGATGGGTCTCGCAACTCAAGCGACCTCACGGTGGAGCACGACCTCCAACACGGCCTACTGAACCTCAAGCCGCCGTCGTCGACGTCGCTACCGATCGATATGATGGACGTCGTCGACGACACCATCGTCTTCAAGCCGGTCGACTTCGATGCTCTTCGTAAGAAGGTCTCCGATACCATCCTCCATAAATTCAACTCCGTCGTAGGCGCAGGACGGCAGCTGCAGGTCGACGCCGACGCCCTCGATCGTGTGGTGGCCGGCGTCTGGTTCCGCGACGTCGGCGCGCCTGCGTTCGAAGAATGGACCAAGAACGTCCTGCTGCCGTGTTTTCAGCAGTTGAGGAGCAACCAGGCCTTCGTTGGGACATCGTCGGTCGCGAGGTTGGTGCCGATCAGAGACGAACGTGGTCCCTCCGACGAAGGCCTGCCGACCAAGATCACCATTTGCCGGTGGTGAATTTGAATTCCGTCCGCCGCCGCGCCGCCACTCGTTGGCCGTCCAGTGCAGATATCTTCTGACGCCAGTTTTGATTTTTATTTTATTTTTACCTTTCCTGCTAATTATGTTGTTTATTTATTAAGGGGAGCATAGGATGGTCGTCTTACCTTAAAGAATTGAAGGTGGAAAAATTATTATATGACTTGTTTTATGTGAACTCAATCCATAGAAAATAAAAGAAATGCATATGAATCATTAACTTTGTGTTATTTAACAGAGATTTGTATCTTTACAGAGTACGAAAAATAATAATAAAAATAAATTAATTTTTTTATTATTTTTCATACTTGTCAAAAGATATAAACTTCATTACCAATCTAATAATGATTATATTTTGTGATGGTAGGAATAATTTCCATCGTCGGTCAATGTAACTAACATACATATCACAAAGTGTTTCGTAAGGTTTGTGACTAAATTACATATTATCAAAAGAGACATCAGTAGTCTTCTAGATTAATTCAAAGAAAAACAACTACAATTTGACTCAAGTTATCAAAAAAATGACTTGATAAAAAATTGAATACAACGGTTGATTATTGAACATCTTTAACTTATTCAGACCAATGTCCAATAAGATTATCTTGGGTGGATTTTGATGTAGTTCCTTCTATCAGTAAAATTAGATAAGATGAGTTAATAAAATCTTCCTTCCCCTCACCATGTTGGAGTGTTGTCGTTTATGTAATTCATTACTAAATAAGTAAATAATAATAATAATAATATATGTTGATAAAATAATATATTGAAGTTTTATTAATTTATAATCCATTAAATTATAATTTATTTATCGAGGCCTTATAAATTTATACTTTTTAAGATTCATTCATTTATTATTAATTTATAAAAAATATAATGAAGTTTTATTAATTTAGAATTTATTAACTTATAATTAATACATTGAAACTTTATAAATTTATACTTTGTAATAAATTTATTTGAAAAATTATAAATAATAAATTATTACATCGATTTATATTAGATAAAGATAAAAATAAAAATTTATAAATAAGCAGTGTAATGAAAGGTCACTTGTGAAATTTCTGGTGGCCCGCTCTCGCCTGGTCCGCCTCCTACATGGTTGCCACCGCCGCCGCCGCCGCCGCCGCCGAGAGATGGATGACCACTGCGGCAGTCGCCCTCGCCGCCGCCGCCGCCCTGAGCGTTTTAGGTGAGAGAATCCTCGTCGAAAGAGTGCGAGTCTTCGTATCCTTGTTTTCCATCTCCGGTTCAATCAACGTTTACCCCTCTTCCAGCTGCGTCCGTTTTTAGGGCGCGTGCGAAGCGGATGGCTTGTCTTCTCCGTCAGCTGGAGGAGTCACTCAAGGCTTCGGAGCAGAAGGTGGCGGCCGAGAGGCGGGGGAGGACAAGGGCCCAGCAGGTACTTGCTTAGTTAGTTCTCCAGTAAAACTGCCCACTTTCTATAGGTTGTCTTTTCTTTGTTGGGGTGTGAGTTAGGATGGTTTGTGTTTGTTGTTGCGTCCATAAAAACCACTGATTTGGGTGTTTGTAGGATTTAAGGAAAGCGTTGTTAGCCCAGCGATGGGCATGTGATTCGCGACAAGCTTCACACTCTTCGTATCCTTTTACACCGATTGGTGTCGTTCAATCCTGCTTTTCTACGAGGTTTCCTCCAGTATGTATTCTGTATACCTAATTGTTTCGCGAATTGTATTTTTTTCAGAAGTTTATTTGCTCTTTTGTAGAAACGGTACGCCCAGGCAGCCGCTGCTCGTTCCACTTGCTAGGGCGTGCTTTGTGCTCAATGCAAGTCGGGTTCCTCCGGAGGCACTTGAAGGCCTTGCAGATTACTCACATTGTTGGGTTGTTTATGTTTTTAATCTCAATACCGATCTTGATAAGTTGTGGAAGGAACCATCTAGGTCAAAATTCAAAGCAAAGGTGCTGCATTCGATCATTTAATCCTATTCGGGAAATTATTTTTAATTGAATGTAGATGTCAATCTTTTAGTCATGGCTAAAAATTGAAAACCAAGTGTTTTATTGTTGTTGCATGTTTGAGTGAGCTACCATAGCTCATTCCAATTTTTTGTGTTAATCTTCACTAGGTGAGGGTGCCAAGGCTCAAAGGCAGCAAGATAGGTGTTCTTGCTACAAGGTCTCCACATCGACCATGCCCTATTGGTCTTACCGTTGCCAAGGTAGGAATACAGCAACAATAATAACAATAATCCAAGTCATTACCCCACTATTTCGGGTCAACTACATAAATTCTTTTATTCATGTATTTTTATCTATGGTCGGATCCTCAATTAAATTACATAAATTCAATTCTTTTCTTACAATCCCTAACAAAGTTGTTTTAGGCCTATCTCTACTTTCTTTAATTTTTTTTTGCATTAATTAATTCGTCTCTCTTAACTAGGTTAAAAGAATTACAATTTGTTTAAACATAGCCTCAATGTATGTCAATCACGACAACATGGTATTAACTTGTTTATTGTTGTGCATCTCCTTTTCAATCAACATAATGTTGTATCTCCACGGAAGCTCTAGGATCCATTGATAAATTAGGCTCATGTATAATTTGATCATGATGCACTCATTTGGAAGTTCCCTCTTTTTCAAGCACGATACCATTTGACAAAATAAACAATACCACATTGAAGTTAGTCTTGTGGAAAAGTGAATGTGATTGTTTTTTTCTATCATTAACAAGAGATTTACAATCTATATATATATATATAGATGGACATTTTAGATAGAGCACCCTTAGTTATCTAATATATCACTGATACTAACACTTCCCCTTAAGTTGGAGCGTAAATATCTAATATGCCATATTTGCCACAAAGTTTTTGAAAATCTTCTCACTTAATCCCTTAGTGAAGAGCTGTTAGCTTGTTGTCTAAAAGATGGAGTGTATAGAGTAATCACAATTTTTTCCATTTCTAAATTCCGATGTAATGATGTTTTACGTCAATATGTTTTGTTCGATTGTTCTCTCATGAAAAATAGGATTACTAGCAATATATATTGTTTCTTGAATGTCATAGTGCATCTTCATTGGAGTAGCTATGCAGAATCCTAACTTAGTAAGAAGTTGTTTTATCCACATCATTTTACATAATGATAAAAAATGAACATAATGTGTTTGTAACAGATTAAATAGGTGAGGAAAGCTTGGGTTAATTAAAAATAGTTGTTTTAAAATATGGTATATAAGGAAAGATAAAATAGTAATTTGATAAAAAATTAATGTTGCATCTCTAGGATGTGAGTTTGAGTCTCATTGTACATACACTTTCTTTTTTACTTTAATGGAGGGAATTTTCCGATTTTCACTGAAATGGTTGGTTGTACAAGCTACCTATTTGCGTCATATACAAGATTACAAAAATTATTTGATAAAGTAGCAGTCAGTGTTAAGTTATAAGAGAATGAACAAAAGAATTTCTTATCAGCATAGGGATATGACGAGTATTATATCTAAGTCCACACCATTTTGTCTTGATTATGATTAAAATAACTAAAGAAATTCAAAGAGAAATACCTTGATGCTACTTAATATTTTCATAGATTTAGTTGATCAAAGCAAGGTCGGAATTAATTTTGAATTAGAATTATTGTGAGATACCTTATAATCCAAGGGATTATTAGACTAGACAGGAATGAGTGAGACTGAATATATGGAGTGAAGTTCAGCACCGATAGGAGCAATGATGAATAGGATTATTATTCTCATCTTTTTGGAGGGAAATGATGAATGGAATCCCGTGGCTGAAATTGAGCAATTGGGGTATAAACATTACGTAATATAATAGAATATTTAGTGATAGATAGGAATCAGTGAGAGGAAAAAATTCATATGATAGACCTTATGTAATGGAGACATTTATTATTGTTTATCCTTCTTTTTTCGTTTGAGGTTGGTCCATTCTCATCTTTTTGGAGGATGAATGCAATCTCCTGGCTAAAGTTGAGCAATTGGGGTATAAACATTATGTATTGTGTGTGACTCATATTTTGGTTTAACTTAATTGATACTCTTCCATGATAAAGTTTTAGTTTGAGTTCCGATAGTTTAAAATGCGTAGGTCCTATCTTAATTGTATAATTTTTTCTTCTTGTAGCATAGCAAAACTAAATTGTATGATATGGCAAAAATTCTGTAGCCTTTTTATGGAAAGTTAACCTATATTTTTAAGAGAAGGCATTTGTAAACTGAGATGAAGTTTGTCCTTGCCTTATGCATCTTTCTAGATATGTAAATCAAAGGGATAATACGATTTTTCCAACCAATTTAATGTCACTTCTGAGAAAACCTTTTTAGCAAGTAATCCATCCCATTCCGCCCATGTTCTCTCTCTCTCTCTCTCTCTCAAAGCTTCCCCCACCAAAGCTATTCATATCTGCATAACTTTCTCATCCAAATTTTATCCACATTTTTTCTCTTCTTTTTACTAAATTACATATTTATTTTTAACAATGACCAGCATTACATGTTTTTCTGTCAAAAATTCAAAACATTCAATAAATAAAATAGGGATATTATTTGATTCAGGTGGAAGCAGTGGATGGCAGTAGTGTTCTACTTTCTGGAGTAGATTTGGTTGATGGAACGGTATGTTCGTTTGATTGAACTTATGGTTGCAATTTTTGAGAGCACCGTTACTATAAAAGATATCTTGCACATTTATTATCTAATACCATAAACTTGGAGAAATTGTGTTCATGCATTGCCGTGTTTAGCAGCCGGTCCTTGACATCAAACCTTATCTACCGTATTCTGATTCCATCCAGACTGCAACCGTACCAAAGTGGTTAGAGGTAATATTTTTAGTTAAAATATGGCATGTTTTTGGTCTGTCAGCTTTATCTTGTTTACCACAAACAAGAAATTCTTGACATAGGAAAATAATTCACTGGTTGTGGCTTCGGTTAGCTTTTCTCCAGAATTCAGATCCACACTTGCCCACTGCTGGGAGGCTATTGTAAGCTTCTTTTGGGCACATACTTGTTTATATTGTCGTGTGTCATGTTTACATTCTATTGTTATCTAAATCTGTTGGTTTTGACTCTTCTGAATTTGTTTTCTGTGGTTAAAATATCACAACCTTGATTCTTCCTGATGAACTGTTGAACTAATAAATTTGTGGTTTTGAATTATCTTGGGTTCTCAGTCCAGTTCATGGGGACATTGGTGAATGTTTCACTACACATGTGAAGAACTGATCCATTATTTATCACCATAATCTCTTCTTGACCAATATGGGTATTCCAGGGCAAGAACTCACTGTATGCTTCTCCAGATGAGCTCCAGGGCTTGATTGAACAGGCACTCTCTTGGGATATACGGTCAATTTCACAGAAAAACCGTCCTCATAACACCATTTCTCAAGAAAATCAGCTTGCTGATCTTACCACAGATGACACGAACCAGTTTGGTGGTTCCAAGTGTTGTAGCCTGGCATTGTTGCCTTCTGGGGAAGTCATATATCACATGGTGTTGGAAGGAATTGACATCTCGTACAAGGTAGATGTCAACTCCAATATTATGATTGGGAAAGCCACCCTTTCCTCCGATATCAAATGTAAGAAGAGCAATCACTACAGTTACACAACGTGGCAAACCAAGCTTGGTTCATATTGGTAAGGTACGATGGATTTATTGATGAGTTTTAATTTTTGGGAGGATTTGTGTCTTTGGAATGTATGAGAAATGGTGAGAAATTTGACTTATTAATTTTTTCACCATTTCTGATACTTTCCAAAGATACATACTTTTTCAGAGAAATGCCTGTCACATTTCATGAAGAAATATTCTAATCATGGTTGCAGTGTGACAACACGCTGAAGAAAATACGACAGCTTATCTTTTGCAAGGAACCATTTCATTTCAATAAAAAATGGGTTGATGATTAAAGCGATGGAGTGACCTTTTGAATAATTGGAACCACTTCGGTAATTCAGTTTCAATTTTGTATAAATTTTCATGTTATTATTATTGCATAAATTTTTATATACAATTTTTTACTTTATAATTTCTTATACAATTCTAATATCGTTTGCAAAATTACTTTTAATTTTAGCTTTACACAGTTATTAGAGTTAAAGATAGAATTAAAGTTACATTAACCAATTAGGTTGTATCAGTAATGTGAAGGAATTCTAGTAGAAAAGAATTATCAAATATTTTGTTTTGTTTGAGCATGTTGACTTTAAAAATGATCTTATCTTGTATAAGAGTCCAATGAAGTTATAGAGAAAAAAGTAGTATGTTTATTAGTGCAATTGAAAAATGACATAATAATAAGTAAAAAATTATGCTTAAAAATAAAAAGCAAAATGTGAAAAACTCTTCCTCTTGTTATTGCAAGATTGGTTACCTGATAATTAGAAGCCACATTTTATATAATATTTTTTAATACTACACCGTACACCCTACACTTTTAGTGCTTAAAATAATCTCAACCAATTATAATACTTTAATTAATTAAAACTAACAATATTTATATTTTTTAAAAAAGTTTAAATTTTGATGATCATAAAAATACCATTATCATATTTTTAGAAAAAACCAGAAAAAATCCCCTGAAACTTGCATTCCGTTGCTCTCATGCCAAACCTCACACCATGATCTTTGGTTTTGAGAATGAGTTTGTAGGAATTTTTATTGTGTAGAATATATATTTTAATAAATGATGTATTGGAAGTAGAGATTTTCATTGTAGTTGTCAGAAAGGTAAATAAAAAGGGATTTTCTTGTCTTAAGAATCGTATTAACCTAAAAAATGAACTTCAAGTTTACTATTTACCCCGAACAATATGTTAAACAAAGCCGTTGTCTACTATTTACCCCAAACAATATGTTAAACAAAGCCTTTGTCTACTATTTACCCCGAACAATACATGACGATCATCACCTTCCTTTGCTGCAACAGTCCAAACATTACATTTAGGTCACTGCCTCCTCTCTCTGTCACTTTTTTCATACAAAATGTATTCTCCACCACCTCCCGCAACAATCTTGTCTACTCCACTCATCTCCACAAATTTTGTGAAGTATATGAAGTAAAGTTAATATATGGGTTTTTTCCATAAATTTCTAAAGTGAATTGAAGGGAAGTATATTTGGCACTGAAATATATCTATGATTAAGAAAGTGAATCTCTAGGGTTTACCATTACAAACAATATATATATATATAACTTGAAATGAATCTTCTGTAAGATCTGATTACCTACTTACATTAAGACCCATATACATTAAGTTGGGCGATACAAGTTAAAAAGACCAAGTTTGTTACATAGATTCTTGGTACATTAGTTCCAAGACCTTTGGTGGATATATTAGCAAGATGTTGAGAAGATTTAGTTCCAGATTGACTATGACCTTGCGACTGAGAGGAAGAGGATAGGCCACTACGAGCATTAGTGGTGACAGCCAAGTCAGAGGCATCAATCAAAGAAGAGTTTGGTGTAGCAGTGGAGATTTGAAGGATACGACTGAACATCCAAGGACAGAATAGTGTCATCCCCCACTATTTTTCCCACGGATTTGAGAGACGAGCTCAAGATGTAAGCTTGTGAGAAACACTACAACCACTTACTTTTATCAATAATGTATGAGTAATTGTAGGTTGACAATAAGCGGTTGGTAGATATCTAGTTTGTCAAATAGTGGACAAAGACAATTGTAGTAACTATGGATGGAGGCATCACCCTACTAATGAGTAAGTAGTTGTTTATATACAGCTCAGACTTGAGAGATGTGCTTGAAGTCATAGGTCGAGTGAAGAGTCTCCCAAACTCTTTTGGTAGGATGGAGGCGAGAGATAGAGAGGGTGATGTTTGCCTTAATGTTGTTGATCAACCACAAAATAACAATACAGGTAGAGGTGTACTAGTTCGCGTACTCCTTCAACTTCATCTCCTTTGGAGGGTCCGTGAGGTGGCAATCACAGGAGTGAGTCGCAAGGAAGGTTTCAAACGTGCTGGCCCAGTGAAAATAGTTAGCTTCGTTGTTTAGGAGTTGGTTGTCATAGAGTGCATAGCAAGGATTGAGAAAACGAGGTGGTAATTGAGTGCAAGTTGTTTGTCAGGTGTCCTGTAGTGAATCTGCATCTGTAGAAGAATAAATGAGTGGAAGACGTGTGTTGGGAGAGAGCATTTCATCAAAAGGGAGAATAAAGAAAAAAAGAGGAAGGATAGTGGGCGAAGAGTTTAGTCATCTTGAGAGGGTTTAGTCACCGTCGAAGAGGTTAAACCCCAACCTATGATACCATGTGATTAAGAAAGTGATAATCTCTAGGTTTTACCATTACAAACAAGATATATATATACCACTCTAAATGGATCTCTATAAGATCTGATTACCCACATACATAAAGACTCATACATAGCATAGTAACTAACAATATCTGAGCTTTTTTAATTGAGGTCTTTTGCACGAACCACCAATTCTAGTTAGTTGCCCTTGTTTCGGTAACCTCAATGGAAGAGTTTGTTGGTGATTCTATATTATTGCCGACCTCATTTACGAAAGAAATTTCTGCTATTGGTGATTGATTAACACAGGAAGCATTCTGGCTTGGTGAGGAGACACTAAACTGAAAAGAACTCTCAATATCCTCTTCCTCTTGCATGTTTTGTTGGTGCTTGAATGTGTGTGACTTAGGATCTTTCTTGTCGAACATATCTATCAGCTTGGAAGTCTTGTCTCCAATGGAGCTCTTAGTTGTGGCAATATTTCTCATTTCTTCCCTGTTTTGACAAACAAACATGATAAAGAATAGGGTTATGGCAATTCCAGATGTTATTCCTGTTAGGAGGAATAAACCCTGAAAATTCTTGAAAGAAAGCTTGTCAGACTTGATGTTGTTTTGTTGTTCCGTGCTGTTCATTTTATCTCCAAACCATTTTTCCTCTATCCTTCTCATCTCCTCACCTTGTGTCACATTCAAAACCGCCCTTGAAAAATCTGGAACAAGTGGGGATCCAATAGGGAAAACCTACATTTCAAGTGAACAAAATGAGCAATTTAAAGGAAGCATGCATGTTTTATGACTCCTATTTGCAATGGTTGAAATTGATATACTTACAAATCCAAATCCATCAGTTTTGTGGGATGGACCAACCATTGTGTAATCAGCACCGTACTTGGACAAAAAAACCTTGATAAAAGGAATCTCATCAAATATTGTTGCAACCCCACCGCCTTGACTTCCTTGCGATAGGGCTTCGAAATATTCTTCCATTGTTCCATAGGGTTTAAGCTTAGATTCATGGAAGCCTAGATTCTTTAACATGTCAAACACGAAGGAGCCATCCTGGTAACCAACAAAATCACCATTTTTAAGGAGAACATCAACATTTGTGATGGCTGGTTGGAGTTTTTGAACGGTGAGGAATGAAGTAAGGCTTGCTGTATAGCTTGATGTTAGGATAAGAACGACAAAAAGCCATATGAGTAGAGCAAATCTTGCAAGGTTGCTCAGCACCTTCTCTTCTAAGAGAGAGAGAGAGAGAGAGAGAGAGAGAGAGAGATGGATCAAATATAAGAATTTGGTTAAATGAGCAATTAAGAAGCTAGCATGAGATTCGTGAAAGGTAAATACTTACTGTGGGAAAAAACAAGAGTGGAGAAGGCAAAGTAGAATATAATGCCAACTTGTTGAGAAGGAGGGCCTCTAAACTCTGGGTTGATTCTATGCTCAATGGCCCAAACCATGAATCCTGTGAAGAAGAAGAATGCAATGGTTGCAAGCCACAGATCGGTTGTCCATGGCTTAAAGAAGATCCATGCGTTACTGGAATCATCCTTCATTA
>JAMKPZ010003906.1:0-12237 GCA_024699675.1 Amphibolis antarctica | reverse complement strand
TTTTCAATAGTGTATACTCATATCTAAGAGTATTTGATATTTTAGATAATTTAGACTTATATTTAGAAGCATTTGATTTTTTTATTTTAATATATATACATTTTCTATGTCAAAAAATATTTCAGACTTCTATTTAAACTACAACGAAACAATAAAATGGAAAGATGCCCATGACTACATCTACACCCCATGACCCACTCACCAAAAAAATCCTAGACTGAATGCCCTAATGGCACTCAATATTGTGGTTGCCACTCCTCAAGTCTATCTGACATGCTTTGTTAGCCCCAAGACACTACACACAGTAGTTGCCATTGTGGGTTGTCACTCCTCAAGTCTATCTGACATGCTTTGTTAGCCCCAAGACACTACACACAGTAGTTGCCATTGTGGGTTGCCACTCCTCAAGTTTATCTGACATGCTTTGTTAGCCCCAAGACACTACACACAGTAGTTGCCATTGTGGGTTGTCACTCCTCAAGTCTATTTGACATGCTTTGTTAGCCCCAAGACACTACACACAGTAGTTGCCATTGTGGGTACGGTCAACATTCTCCAACGGCCACCTAACAATGGTTCCACCAACTATTGGCATCCAATACTGTGATTGCCATTGCGAGTTAGTGCTCCATGTCCGCTCAACTCTAGTTCCACCAATTACCAGTAATTGATACTGTAATCGGCACCACGAGTGACCAGCTCAGAATCGTGAATAGTGGGAGATGACATTTTCTTTGTGCTTTTAGGCGGTGAAGGGTCATGAATTAGCCAGCACCTTACTTTCTTGGCTGAAGTCATCAAATGACCACCCAATCACTGAGTGTCCTGTCCTGCACGAGCCAATCAATGCTAAAGAAGAAAAGGGAAAACACAAGAGAACAAAGAAGGGAAAAAGAAATAACGAAAATAATAAAAAGGAAAAATAAGGGGAAATAGGAAATGGGGGATAAAAAGAAAGAAATAAAAAAATAAAAAAATAAATGGAAAATAAAAAATCATGGAAATGAGAAATTGGAGAAAAGGAAGGGAAAAATAGAAGAATGCAAGAATGAAAGAAGAAAAAGGAAGAGGGAAGAAGTGATTTTAAACCAATGATACAAATACATACACGTGCAAAAAAATTGAAATGCACGTGTATGTTTGATATTTGATCAATACATCCATGTACAAGATTAGATGTGTATGTTTTGTCACGTTTGGCAAGATTAAATACATATATGCTTAGTAAAGGCATATATGCATAAAGCCAATTAAAGATACATGCATGAAATCAAAAGTGGTGCATGTGCGTACAAAACTAAATGCACACATTGTTCACACGTAAATATATGCATAATATTGGCACATATGCTTCATAAAGTAGGAACAAAATCAGTTAAGGACAATAGTGCCGAAGGTTCAAACGGGAAAAGTTACATTTCTGGGCATGCCAACAACATCAAATGGAAATCCCACAATTATCAATATTTGAGTATTTCTAAAAGAATACAAAACAAAAGAAATTCTTTTCAAATATGAAATATATATTTGGATATAAAATAGATAAATATCCAATTATCAAAACACTCTTAGATATTTATACACTTCATATCTAAAAGTATTTCTTATTTAATATTTTATATAGAACCATTATAAGAAATACTTGGAATATTAAATAAGAAATACTTTTAGATATGAAGTGTATAATATCTAAATTAAAATCAATATATTTGATATAAAATATATAAATATCCTAATGGACAAATATCAAACATTTCCGGATACCAATTGAAACTATCTTGGAATATTATATCTCCACCCTAGAATATAAAAGAAATAATCAAGGAAAGGATGTCAATTTCTACGAGTTATATTGAAAGGGAGATAAAAACATCATATACTTTTAAATAAAATTCTAAACTGTCAAAAATTATTTTTTGACATGGAAAACATATAAATGTCAAAATAAAATATTAAATGCTTTTGGACAAGAGCCTAAATTATCTAAATTATTAATATCAATATATACTTTGGCATGAAAAACATATAAATATTAAAATAAAATATATCAAGTGTTCGTAGATATGATTTTAAACTATCTAAAATATCAAATGCTTCTAGATACAAGTCTAAACTATCTAAAATATTTAACTACTCATCCTCGAGATGTATATCAGTGAAATATGAGAAAAAATGTAATATATGAATGACATGTATGTTAAACTTCTGCAACTATTCTGTTAATATTTCTCTTGAAATTAATATGTATGAATTTCTCCTATACTTTTTTTGATTATACTTTTTATACTATGATATTTATGCACTTTAATGTTTTATACTTAAAGGATTTTTTTGCACTTTTTATGTTTATATCTCTGATCTATGTAATATGTATCGAAAAAGGAAAGTATTGGCCCATGAGAATATTGTAACCTTAGATGTTAATAGTTTGGATGAAACCATCAGTCTGGAATCATCTCCACCATATTTGTACTGACATTCAGAAGTTATGCTTGTAGACACATTAGGAGTACGATATGAGGGAAGTCCTTCTTAGCCACATTCTCAGCCGCCCTCTGAGCCACCTTCTTAATCACCCTCTCAACCACCTTACTTTGAGGTTGGCCAGACATCTAGTCCTTCGTGCAAGACACTAGATGTTAACATGCAGACTCCTACAGTAGGGCGAGTCAGAAGAAAAAGAGGACCAACCCTACTTACAAAAGTAGTGAAATCGACGACTAAACAATGATTGCGAATACAGGTCAATGAATACAACCAACCTATTGGTGAATCTGTAAATGCTATTTCACAATTTTGTGGGAAGTTGGCAAAGAATGGGCATGTATTCTCCATTGACATAAAGACGTGGCATTTTATTCCACAAACTAACAAAGATGATGCCATACATAAAATTGAGGTAAACTCTTATCACAATTTTCTAAATTAATTATTTTTGTTAACTTCCATGAATTAATGTATATATGTAAATGTTGGTAGGAGCATTTTGATATCTCAAACACAATAGACATGAAGAACTGGTTACTTCAGAGGCAACCAAGACTGAAGGTCTTGGAAGTATTGTCTGCATGCTATTTACATCAAACACGGTTGTTGTAAGGAATTTCCAATTGAGCTGAACGATCGGGTCATTTCTGAGCAATGGCAGCATTTAGTGAAACATTGGGCATCAGATCAGTTCAAGGTATTTATCAAACAATTATAGTTTGGAATAATTATCAAACAAATTTGTTAAGCTCGAGATGTATTTGATCAAAATGTTATTTTACAAGGACACAACAATCGAAATATACAAAATCGATCACAATTGACTTCAAATCATTGTTTGGGGCAATGCAGTATTGCTCGGGTTGCTGATGCATATGAGTATAGTGTATGAAGTTATTTATATTTTAGTATTACATAATACATATGTATTTATAGACATATTTACGTGCAGAAAAAAGAAACAGGGACAACGCCAACTAGAATTGACATGTACGTGATTAGTAGAAGATGTAAAGATGGTAATATGGTTGATGCTAAGGCCACACAAATTCTAGTAAAACTCTTACTTTGACTTAAATATAATTACAGATTCATTGTAGACATGTGTTAAGAATGACTTTATTTTTTTATGAAAAAGGAACAAATACAAGAAATAAAACAAATACAACAGTCACAAGGAAATAGTTCTAAAGATGTGCTGAGTCCACATGGTATATTAGGCCAAGTTCTTGGTAAGGAACAACATGGATGTATATGAGGCTTAGGATTAGGTCCCCAACCCATCGATTATTGGTCACCATCTTCTACGCAAAGTCGAGCATCTGGAACTGAATATTCTGATAAATCATTAAAGGATTCGAGCAGCGTAAGTCTAGAAGATCAAGTGTCATCAATCCAAGCAGAATTGATAGGGATGAAAGACATTTTATTACAAGTACTTATTTAGTGCACTTCATATGATTTCAATGTTATATACATAGTACATATAATACATAGTAATTTTAGTTTTATATGCATATTGTAGCTTGTCCCGTTAATGGGCATTCCACAAACACTGTTTTGTTCACCGTCATCAAGTCGTATGAGTTCACCGCAGACACAACAATTGGTAGTTTTATTTTAATACAAGAATTGCTGAATTATATGTATTTTATAGGATAATATGTGATGTATTTTTGCACATTTCGTATGCAGATTGAATCTTCGTCATTTCATTGATGTACAATCCATCTTGGGCTAGAAGTCATAGCTGTTAACTTGTTTATTTTTGAAGACCTAGAGAAATTAGTTCATAGCACTCCTATAGGAAGGGAATGGTGTGAAGTCATAATTAAAGTTGCAGTGAAGGACATTGTTACCCTTCTTTCCACCCAAATATTGGTTGGAGCTATTTAAGAGAATAACAAGTACATGAGATTCGGGAAATAAGTTGAAAGTTATGAATAAAATATCAGAGTTGCCACCTTATTTTACTGGAAAACAAGAAGAGGAAGAGAATGCACTCTTCAACTCAGGAATGAGATGTAAAATCTCTAAGAAAATCAAAATAAGAGGTCAGCTACTCAGAGATAATGAGTAAGGATTCAAGGTACTGGTGGGGCAGGTATTAGGCACCCCCAACTAGCTCAACATAAGCTGACCTCCTTACTGTGATTGGTGCATGTTGACCCCATGCTTAAAAAGGGGGGGGTGAAGTTGGCTTGCCACCGGCAAGCCGCTTCAAGGAAGCGGCACCCGGACCCCAGAAACCCACATTTGGTAAAAAGTTAGGGGGATGGAGCCGGCTTGCCGCCGGCAAGCCGCTTCAAGGAAGCGGCACCCGGACCCTAAAAAATCCACATTTGGTGAAAAGTTGGGGGAATGGAGCCGGCTTGCCGCCGGCAAGCCGCTTCAAGGAAGCGTCACCCGGATCCCCAAAAACTCACATTTGGTGAAAATGACCAGGGGAACAGCTGGCTTCCGCCTGCCACGTAGCGGCTGCCAGTTGGCTACCCAAGAAGGCAAGCCGAATCAATCAGGAAAATACGATGAGATTTAATCACGTAAATCTCGCAAATTCGCCAATTACGCGACCGCGTACTCAAGCCGGAATCACGCCGCCTTCCATCTTCGGGTGCCCCCAAAGAAGGAAGGCAACCCCTTATAAAAAGGGCGGCCCCCTATGCCACCCAGCAGGCTTAAAATTTCTGGGAAGAGGCTAGATTTTCCGAGGGAGAGGCTGGATTTTCGGAGAGAGAGGCTTGGATTTCCGGGAAGGAGAGGTTGAAAATTCCGAGAAGGAGAGGCTTGAATTTCCGGAGCGAGGACTTCTGATCCCCGACGACGCCTTTCCGCCGGGACCCCGATGCCTTTTCTCCGTGCTGGAGCGAGGACTTCTGATCCCCGTCAACGACGATGCCCCCTACAGGTAGGCCCTTCCATCCTCGCCGTTTTACGTATGCTTTTTACTACGTTTTATCGAGCCCCGACCGCTTAACGCCTTCCTTGTGCAAGGGGACGGCTGGGGGACGGACCCGGATATCATTCCTTCGGAAACACGTCTGAAGGTACCGGTGGCCGCCCTCCTGGCCGGGTAAATCTACCCGGCCTGGTCGTGCTCAGTTTACGCGCGACCCTTCTATCGGGTCTTTTTACGCAGAAACTCAAAAGTTTCCCAACAAGCTTTACAAGTTTTTATCCGATCCCCACATGTCTTTTCGGGATCCCGAAAAAATTCCCAGGATGACGCCGCCGGCAAGGAAGCCGGCGGTGGCCGTTCGGGTGTACAAACACGTACAACCTGACGGTGCCTATTTCTTTCCCGGGAGGCGTAAGCCTACCCTCTCGATGCCCCAGAAAGATTCGAGGGATGACGCCGTCGGCAAGGAAGCCGGTGGTGGCCGTTCGGGTGTACGAAACGTACAATCCGACGATTTCCATTTTTTTTCTGAAAAACGTAAGCCGCCGGCAGGCCGGTTCAAGGAACAAAACAAAATGCCAGAAAAAGGGTCACCAGAAAACGTCCCGACCTTTCTACACAACATAGCACGGATATTCATGTATGAGGGGAAGGGACAACACTCCTTCCCCACCTTTGGAACTAACGTATAATCAAGCGTGCAGGTGAAATAATTGGTTGCCAGGTAAGATCAGCTGGCCACCGTCACCATTACTCGAGGATGTTCGACTCCTCAACAAAATCCAAGTCATAACGTCAACTGTCCCAGGCGAAGGGGAGGAAAGCTCACCCATGCACGCCAGCTCGGACCGTTGGACGCCTACCTGCGCAAGATGAGACGATGCGCGGAAAAAATCAGTCGGTTGCCCGGTAAAATTACCGGCCACCATCACCATTACCCGAGGATGTTCGACTCCTCAACAAAATCCAAGTCATAACGTCAATTGTCCCAGGCGAAGGGGAGGAAAGCTCGCCCATGCACGCCAGCTCGGACCGTTGGACGCCTACTTGCGCAAGACGAGACGATGCGCGAAAAAAATCAGCCGGTTGCCCGGTAAAACGACCGGCCACCGCCACCAGTACCCAGATACGATCGATTCCTCAACATACCTTGAAAACCATACTTAGACGTATGGGTTGGGTGTGTAACTGGTCCGCCACTGGCAAACCGGTAAGGACACCCGGTTGCCAGCACCCTCAAAATCCCCATGGGTGCACATGGAAGGGGGAAGCAGCCGGCTAGCCACCGGCAGGCCGGTTCAAGGAGCCGGCCGTCGCTTCCCCAAAACCCCCATGGGTGCACATGGAAGGGGGAAACAGCCGGCAAGTTGCCTGCTGGCCGGTTCAAGGAATCGGCCCCTGTTTCCCCAAAACGCGCATGGATGCGCATGGAAGGGGGGAACATCCGGCAAGCCGCCGGCTGGCCGGGTCAAGGAACCGGCCCTCGTTTCCCCAAAAACATGCATGGACGCGCATGGAAGGGGGAAACAGCTGGCAAGCCGCCGGCTGGCCAGTTCAAGGAACCGGCCCCCGTTTACCCAAAACACGCACGGACGCGCATGGAAGGGGGAAACAGCCAGCAAGCCGCCGGCTGGCCGGTTCAAGGAATCGACCCCCGTTTCCCCAAAATGCGCATGATTGCACGTGGAAAGGGGAAATAGCTGGCAAGCCGCCGGCCCCCCCCCATTTCCCTAAAACCCCCATGGGTGCACATGAAAGGGGGAAACAGCTGGCAAGCCGCCGCCTGGCCGGTTCAAGGAATCGGCCCCCGTTTCCCCAAAACGCGCATGGATGCGCATGGAAGGGGGAAACATCCAACAAGCCGCCGGTTGGTCGGTTCAAGGAACCGGCCCCCGTTTCCCCAAAACGCGCATGAATGCGCATGGAAGGGGGAAACAGCTGGCAAGCCGCCGGCTGGCCGGTTCTAGGAACTGGCCCCCGTTTCCCCAAAACGCGCATGGCTGCACATGGAAGGGGGAAACAGCCGGCAAGTCGCTGTCTGGCTGGTTCAAGCAACCGGCCCTCGTGTCCCCAAAACCCCATGGCTGCACAAATAGGTCGGGAAGGAAGTCGACCAACCACCGGTCTAGCAAGCCGGTAAGATAACCCAGCTACCAGCTTCCCCCAAAATTCTCAACATGGCACGATCGTGGTCTTAGAGTCGTTACTCCGAATCTCGCCCATAAACTCAGAAGAACACTCGAGAAGAAAGTTATGGAGAAGTTTTCATTAAAGTCATGATATTATTCATCATTAACAAAGGGCGGGGTACAAATAGACTACTCTTCCTCAGAAGACTCTAAGGGTTCGAACCTTCGGGGCTCAAATCTTCTAGGGTCAGTTCTCTGGCGCTCCCGTCTCCGCAGGTCATGAGCCCGCTCCCGCCGCTCTATCTGGTCGACTAGCTGGATCAACCGATCTTCTCTGCTCAACAGCAGGATGATCACTTCGTCCCGAGCATAGAGATGGTCCAGCGACGCACGCAAATCCTCAGAGTAATCCGGGTTTTAAGAAGCTCCACCGGTAGATTGTGAAGCAGAAGCAGGAGCAGGAGGATGGCGGCCGGTTGACCGCCTGCTAGATGATGAGCTGGACTGCTTGGAGGCGAGCCTCTCATACCGACCCAAGTCGATTGATGTAATGGGCCGGGTTTGGAGCGGAACCCTCTGCCGGCCTCCGGTTGAGATGCGGAGGAAGTGGGCCAGCTCAACCATCGCCTCCCCAAAGAGCAACTGGCTGGGAGGTCACCGGACCGGGAGAATCACGCCACGCATCTGGCGCCGAACCGCCGCCGCCCAGTTCACCTGGCAACCCGTTACCACCGCGAAAGTCACGAGGTAAGTCGCCATGCTAACTTCGTCCCAATGCCCCCCTTTCGGGAGGATTGTGTTAAGGACAAAGGAGATGAGGTGGGCGACCAGGTTCAGGTCCAGAGCCTTAACGATCTGTTGGTCAAAATCGGCATCCGTGGCAACTGCCGCATTGATGTCGCTGATGTTCCAAGGAAGGTTCGACAAGGGGGAGAAAATGTCCATACCGGTGAAGCGGAGTCCCATCACCTCGAACAGAAGCGCGTCGGAGAATTCTATCGGTCCCGACCGAAGGCTTAGATAAAGTCGTGACTCCACCTCCGATTGGTTGGAGTACATCTCGACCACCAAGCCAAGGACGGTCTCGACCCGGCGAAAGTCCCGGACAAAAGGAAGCAAGCCTTGCTTTGCAAACAGCTGCTCCACCTCTGGCAATCGGTCGAACTTGGCCGGCCTCCCATGTAATGCCGTCTTGATGGCCAAGCGGCCGTCGATGGGGGACGCCAAATCCTGATCAGTTTCTGGGGGAGCCACGCCGTCAGCCGCCTCCTCCTCGGAACCCGTCGGAGTTCTATACCAAGGGAGCGCCAGCTGGACCGATCCCGCCTTCGACGCCACATCATCAGGAATCTCGAACGGCCCTGATGGAGTTCCGGCGAGACACTGTTGCTAGTCCACAATGGCATTGCGACGCGTCCGGCGCTGCGAGCTTTGAAGGGGAGTCTCCGTAGAAGCCTCGCCTTCCATTGGCACACGTGAGCTAGAAGCACCAGAGCTCTGTCGCCGTTCTCCCAACCACCAGTGAGACATGGCCTCGGCCGAAGTAGCGTCGCAGCCATTACCAGTTAATTCAAAGAAAATGGCCACGCAGGCTGACTCGACCCGGTTAGGACAGTTGAGCTCCCCCGCTGGCATGTTCCTCAAAGTCACCGGAAGAAGATTGAACCATCGTCGCACAGACCTAGAAGCGGAATGTCGGACGTGCCCTGTAACATTTTTTGTGCGAGGCATGGTGATTAAAACTCAAGGGAAGAAATTAAGGAGAGATGGAAGGAGATCCAAACGAAAGCTCAAGGGAGAAGTGAAAACAAGAGGGAGGGATGAGAAAATCTCCAACGACCTCCCCTCTATTTATAGGAAAATGGGTTACTCGGATTCTGCGTGTTTAGAAGCGGCAACCGGTTCAAAAACCGGTTGCACAAAAATCAAGAAAGCTGAGACGATTCCTGACAACTTTTAAAAGGTACGATCAAGGCACGGTAATCGAGAAAGCTGCACGGAAAACGAAAAAGACAAACGAAAATCGAGAAAAGTACATAAGCATGCGAGGCCTTCGTCCGGTTGCCGCCTCCTGCTAGGCAGCAACCGTGTGAATAGCCAGCTCAAAGGTAAAATCACAAAAGTACAATGTGACCATTCACTGTGTTCGTTTCAGCTTTTTTCAATTGTCACCAGCCGGTTGTCGCCTCCTGCTAGGTGGCAACCGTGTGAATAGTCGGCTCGAGGGTAAAATCACAAAAGTACGACGTGACCATTCACTGCGTTCGTTGCAACTTTTTCAAATATATCACCAGCCGGTTGCTACCTCCTGCTAGGCGGCAACCGCGTGAATAGCTGGCTCGAAAGTAAAATCGTAAAGGTACGACATGACTGCTATGGCAGTGGCAGCTTTTGAAAGAGCAACATACCACATCCTCAACCGGAGGCGGCAACCACGTAACCAACTAGACGAAAAGTAATGTCACAAAAAGCATGATGTGACTATTCACAACTTTTAGAAAAGAAACACGTGAAGCCTTCACATCACATCCTGGCGGCCGGCTCCCACAAGGTGGTTACCGCATGGTCAGCCGTCCAAGATCTAAGACGTGGAGAGATACGGCCCAACCTTCGGGCACGACACACGAACACTTTCCACCTTGTTACCCGGCCATCGGCACCCACAAGGTGGCTGTCGCGCAACCAACCGGCTAGCAATACGGCATCCCCTAGTCAAGTGACCGAGGGTGTAAGCCCGATTCTATTGTCTGAACTACAATTGATAATTCATGAAAGCGTGAAGTATCGCAGAACCTACCATCTACGCATGGAGGGTCATTCAACCCTAGGATGTCGGTTTCCTTCATCAAAAGTCATACAACCTTGCCTAGGGAGGGGCATTCTTTGACCCCATGCTTAAAAAGGGGGGGGGGGGTGGAGCTGGCTTGCCGCCGGCAAGCTGCTTCAAGGAAGCGGCACCTGGACCCCAGAAACCCACATTTGGTAAAAAGTTAGGGGGATGGAGCTGGCTTGCCGTTGGCAAGCCACTTCAAGGAAGCGGCACTGGGAGGCCAAAAAATCCACAGTTGGTGAAAAGTTGAAGGGATGGAGCCGGCTTGCCGCCGGCAAGCCGCTTCAAGGAAGCGGCACCCGGATCCCCAAAAACCCACATTTGGTGAAAATGACCGGGGGAATAGCCGGCTTCCGCCTGCCACGTAGCGGCTGCCGGTTGGCTACCTAAGAAGGCAAGTCGAATCAATTAGGAAAATACGACAAGATTTAATCACGTAAATCTCACAAATTCACCAATTACGCGATCGCGTAATCAAGCTGGAATCACGTTGCCTTTCATCTTCGGGTGCCCCCAAAGAAGGAAGGGGACCCCTTATAAAAAGGGTGGCCCCTACACCACCCAGTAGGCTTAAAATTTCTAGGAAGAGGCTAGATTTTCTGAGGGAGAGGCTGGATTTTCGGAGAGAGAGGCTTGGATTTCCGGGAAGGAGAGGCTGAAAATTCGGGGAAGGAGAGGCTTGAATTTTCGGAGCGAGAACTTCCGATCCCCGACGACGCCTTTTCGTCATGCCGGAGCGAGGACTTCCAATCCCCGTTGACGACGACGCCCCCTACAGGTAGGCCCTTCCATCCTCGCCATTTTACGTATGCTTTTTACTACATTTTATCGAGCCCCGACCGCATAACGCCTTCCCTGTGCAAGGGGACGGCTGGGGGACAGACCCGGATATCATTCCTTCGGAAACACATCCGAAGGTACCGGGGGCCGCCCTCCTGGCTGGGTTAATCTACCCGGCCCGGTTGTGCTCAGTTTACGCGCGACCCTTCTATCGGGTCTTTTTACGAGGAAACTAAAAATTTTCCCAACAAGCTTTACAAGTTTTTATCCGATCCCCACATGTCTTTTCGGGATCCCGAAAAAATTCCCAGGATGACGCCACCGGCAAGGAAGCCGGCGGTGGCCGTTCGGGTGTACAAACACGTACAACCCGACGGTGCCCGTTTCTTTCCCGGGAGGCGTAAGTCTACCCTCTCGATGCCCCAGAAAGATTCCAGGGATGACGCTGCTAGCAAGGAAGCCGGTGGAGGCCGTTCGCTGTACGAAACGTACAATCCGACGGTTTCCATTTTTTTTCTGAAAAACGTAAGCCGTCGGCAGGCTGGTCAAAGAACTGGCCGCTGCTTCCCCAAAACCCCCATGGGTGCAAAGGGAGGGGTGAAGCAGTCGGCTAGCTGCTGGCCGGCTGGTTCAAGGAATCGGTTGCCGCTTCCCCAAAACCCCTCATGGGTGCAAAATGAAGGGGTGAAGCAGCCGGCTAGCCGCCGCTTCCCCAAAACCCCATGGGTGCAAAATGAAGGGGTGAAGTAGCCGGCTAGCCGCCGGCAGGCCGGTTCAAAGAATCGGCCGCCGCTTCCCTAAAACCCCCCATGGGTGCAAAAGGAAGGGGGAAACAGCCGGCAAGCTGCCGGCTGGCCGGTTCAAGGAACCGGCCCTCGTTTCCCCAAAATCCCCATGGCTGCGCTAATGGGTTGGGAAGGCAGCCTACCAGCCGCCGGTCAACCGGTACAAGTAGCCGGCTACCGGCTCCCAAAAAACCCATCTTTTTCTCCCCTATTCACCACTGGATCCAATATGGATCCCCGTTTTGTTCAATTCCCATTTGTTTACTTGATTCTCGTTTATTTTCATCAGAAGGGATATGGTTATCCCTCTAAACACCCTAGAAAGTC
>JAMKPZ010003905.1:0-25105 GCA_024699675.1 Amphibolis antarctica | reverse complement strand
AGCCTTGTCATAACTTTATGCAAAACAACATAGAAGGCATGGTACATCATACACCAACTTTTTGTCAGAATATCAGACATGGGCATGAGTAAAAAAAAGTGTTGTTGCCTTCCTGCGGCAAAGCACCGGAGGATGTTGGAGGTCGTAAGCAGGTAGGAAACATGATGAGAGATTGAGGATCGGAAAAAAGTGAGGTAGAAGAAGGAATAGTGTGCTAGTGGAGAGCAAAGGAACAGTGAAATATTTTGTTCCTTGATCTGCCAATTTCATTCATGAAAACTAACTTAAATACAAAGATGACCACATACTCCACTTCATAATATTCGCCACCACAAACACACTAACACACCCCATAACCCCCACAATAAACAGACACATTAACACACGTTTAACAAACACAACTAACGCATTTGCAACCATAATCTTCTGCATCCAACGCACGACATCAATCCACGTTCTCCTCCACCTACTGACGCAACGAAGTGGTAACATCTCCCTCCCCATCCAGAACAAGCTTGTCCCCAAGCTTGAAGGTTGGATACTTGATAGAAAACTTTGCATAGTTCTCCCAAGTCGTGCTTTCTGCACCTCGGTCGTGCCATTGAGTGGAAATAGCTCTATTGTGCCTTCTGATCATGCAACATTTTAAAAAAACCTTGGGCTACTTGGGTGCCAACCAAACATTGTCGAGCAACTCCTGGCTTCCCCCTATCGGTGTTGAACCAATGTGTTGTCTTAACTGAGATCAATGGAATACCAAATGAACTCAAGTGTCCTGCAGAAGTTGCAACCGATAAGCCACTTCACCAATTTTTCTAAGGATTTGATATGACCCAAAGAAACGTGGTTTGGGCTTCCTTGAGCCACAAGAGCAAAGGGAGTTTCTTTTCTTGTAAAGGGAGAATTGGGAATATGGTTGGAATTTAACATAAACACATTTCCCCATAGAGTATTGCTTACCCTCTCTTCCTCGATTTGTCATTTGCTTCATTCGATTCCACGCACAATCTAGGTCGAATTTGAGAATTTGTAGTGACTGATCACGAGCTTCCAACTACCAAGCAACTTCCTCTACCTTCGTCATTTCTAGGACATAGGACATAAAGGTTGGTGAAGGAACTCTGTAAACAGCCTTAAAGGGTGTCATACCGATGGTCAAATGTCAGCTAGTGTTATACATGTCAATGGGCCATGCCAGGTGTGGCCCAAATTTTTTGTAGGCCCAACACGGGCCATGTCTAACCTTTCAGTTGGTGGCCTAAATGGATCGTGCTTGGCTGTGCTAGGTCAGGTCTGGCATTGTTTATTTTTTAATTATTTTTTTATTTTAAAAAAAATAATATAACATTAATATAATTTATAAATACTAAAAGATAATTAAAGGTAGAATTCGAACTCACAACCATGCATCAACTATTAGCAAACACAAACTAGTAAGTATATTAAAAGTATATTAAATTTAATGTATACAACTTACAAATTTAATGTATATTAAATTTATAATGTATACAACTTAATAAAAGTATATTAAATTTTAAAAAATTACAAAATTATTTTTGTATCGTGCCATGCCAACCCATATGCCGAAAACAGGTCATTTCGTGCCAACATGAAAACATAAAAGTCTGGCCCAAGTACGACCCAACAAACTTTGTCGTGCTAGTTAATGACACAGTAAGGCCATGCTAGGTTGTGTCAGCCCAATTGAACATAATCCAATTAACAACTCTAGCTAGTGTTATACTAAGGTTTTATTTATTTTTTCAACTCCAACTTTAATTCTAATTTTACACAAATTTTTACGTGTTATCATTATTGCACCAATTACAATTAAAAGATGTTGAAGGTCACAAATGGGGAGGAGTTGCAATGAGAGATTGAGGAAGATCAAAAGGAAGTGAGGAAGAAAAAGGAACAGTGTGTCAGTAAAGAGCAAAGGAATAGTGAAATATTCTATCTACCGATTTCATTCATGAAAAATAGCTCAAAAATACTGAGACGACCACACATTCCACCACAAGTACACTAACACACCCCATAACCCCCACAATAAACAGACACACTAACACACGTTTAACAAACACAACTAACACACATGAAACCATAATCTTCCACATCCAACGCACGATACCAATCCATGTTCTCCTCCACCAGCCAACGTGACGAAATGGTAACAAAAAGAAATGGAAATTGTGACATGATTTACTCCACAACAATTGTGGATAGAAGCAGACATACCAATAGTCATACACTATTTTCATAATACTTCACAAATCATTTTTTCAAAGTCAAAAGTAGTCGGTCAATTATAACCATGTAACTTCGACACTAAAAGAAAAAGGTTGAAATCTTTCACTATGAAACTAATGGTGCATTTGTTTGCACTCACTTCTAGTTTTTAGAGTGGATTAAAGTTTTTTTTAAAGTAGTACAAATAAACACATTATTTTTTATTAATACGACAATTCTAGAATCCTAACGCATCCAACACAGTTGATTTTCACTCGACAAAGAAATCACTTGAACACAATTCCTTAAAACAACTGCTCCTTGAAATCCAAAGAACAAGACTACCTTCTTTGTTATTTAATTTTTATTGAAAATTTTTGATAAACTTTCAAAATTTGTGCATGATTCTTTCTCCACCGTAAACATGATGATGTGATATACAGATTTAAGTAGTTTCCAAAGTTGACAAATGTACGTTAATTTACGTGATATTGTTGTATGTTAAAATTTAGCATTGATAAAAAAATTATAAAAAATAAATATTTTTAATGTAATAAAATTGAAACTTTACAAATATTTTATTTATTTTTAAAAACATTTTTAACAAAATAAATTCTTAAAATATTGTTAGTAACGTTATAAAAAAAACCACTACTACTGTGATACCATTTTAGGAGTTAAAAGCTGTATTTTAAAGTTTAAACAGATGCATTTGCTGGTTCCACAAACTGAAAAACAAAAGGCTGAAAGCAAGGGTTTCGGTTGAAATGCGACAGGGAACGTGAGATCACCTACCCTCCTTCCTCCGGACGTGTCTCGACCCACAGGAGTCGACCATCGCCGGCGACTGCGATCCCCCCGATGCGCTTACTAGATCCGGATACGACATCGGCGGTGATCGGGGACTTCCAGGTCCCGTACGGCGCCGTGGCGGTGGGAATGCCGGGCCGCACACCGGAAGAGGAGGAAGACATGGCGCGGAAAGAGGGGGAGGAGGAGATACGATGATGACGGTGGCGAGAGGGAGGTGACAGGAGAAGGAGCCGAGGAAGCCGAGGGCGGCGGTGGGAGTGGGAAATGGTGGCGAGGTAGCACCAGCGGCTGGACACCGCCGCCGTGGATTTCAGCTATAGAATGTATATATTTGACAGTTGTGATCAGCTCAGTCAATCCAATCACTGCAATGTAGTCATACAAAAGAAAGCTTCAGCCTAACACCAATCGATTTCAGCCATAGAATTTATATATTTGACAGTTGTTTACTGAAACATAGACAATAGTATATATGAGAGTGGATCTAGCAGCTTGACCCTATTTATTTTGAAGTGTGATAAGTTAAATTTTAGCGATTTATGATAAAATATTTGACGTAAAAGTTATAATCAGCAGTTAACACATGAAAATCAACTGAGTTTGTCTAGGAATGGAGGTAATCAACTGGGATTGAAGTCTGTCAAGGAAGGGAAAACTTGATTTGCACCCACGCGGTAAGAGGCATCCAAGATTGGATCTGGGATCATTACCACCGACCTGTAGAACGTGCAAGATTAGAAAAGTAGCAAAGTATTTAGACGAACATACTGTAACAATAATGTTCAACAATTGACGAGTGGTGGCTGGCAATGATTGACATGGGATGATAGAAATGATCAAATTAAGGGAAAGGCAGATCGAATCAAGAAGGTGGAAAGTAATTTCAATGGGTATATATGCAATGATATTTTAGAAAGAATAACAAATATGTCCTCTCTCACATATGATGGCAGATCAAGCTTGAGTTTATTTAAATTTCTTTGTTAAAGTAGTTTCAACGTAGAGAGGTACGGTAATTATGCTTTGAAGCGATGACTTCGATAGAGAAGAACTGTAACTCAAGAGTAATGTTTGATTAAATTAGTGTATTTTAAAAAAATACGAGAAATTACGAAAAAAGATAAAAAAAATTTACTTAATATTTTTTATCATTCTTCGTATTTTTCAGAGACAAATTCATTTTAATTGTTGTCGTGCATTCAGCATTTTACCTTTCTAAAGTTTCTTTTTCACGTGAAAAGATTCATATACCGAGGTATGATATGTATTTGTCTGGATTTTTTAGAACAATGACTACATTTGTTGTTATTGTCATTAAATTGTTAATAAACCTGCAATTGTATGTTCTTGTTACAATTATTGTTACCGTTGTTACAATTATCGTTATTACGAAATCTAAAATCATTTCATCTCACTAACAGTTTCATTGATGATTGTTTCATTTTTCAGAATGTGGAACCGTGGGGAACACATTGGCATGATGGTTTGCTACTTCACTATTCTTCATGTTGTTTTTATTCTCTAGACACAATAGAACAAATGCATTTGTTTTTGAGTTGATTTGTATGCATTCGTATAACTGGTAAGTAAAATCGAGGTTACATTTATGCTGCAAACCTGTCACAAAATCACATTATTCAAGTCACAAACACATTCAAGTTTTCTCAAACTTTTAGAACACAAATTCGTAAAATCCAAGTCACAAGTTTTTACTCAAACATTTGGTTAATATAACACACCAAGTTACAAATGAATAGAGATCTAAGTCACAAGTTTTTGTCGGAAGACTAACACGATGTAACAACGATCAAAGTTCAGAAACGAAAATGATCTATCCTTTGAAGTTCACAATACTAAAGTAACAATAAACCAAAATCCAAGATGCCATCAAGAAATGTACTTAAAAAGATTAAACCTAAAACCAATATTATTACGGAGGAAATGAGAACAACTCCAACAACACAACATTCTGCACTGAAGGGATTGAGGATTCGGGAACTATCCAACATACTACTAGAGAGATTGATTGCCAGTCCCTACCAAATCCAAGAATCTTGTTGAACAGAACAAAACAGCAACATTTCAACATTTTATGGATCGAAGTGTAAAGATTTTGTTATTTATTTTGAACCAGCCCGGTAGTTGAGCACCATGATTTCATAATCATACCTTAGTTTCATAATCTTCAGAAAATTGAACTCTTTTGCCCTCCACCGACTGATGTGCATCATAACCCAAGAACAAAGGACAACTCAAAGCAACATTTACATCACAATTCCACTTATATTTTGTTTATTTGATATTTAATAACTGAGAAGAGTTCTCACCAATAATTAACTCCTGAATCATCAGAATCTTATGCTCCAAGCATCGACTTACATACTGTCTTCTGAACTTAATCAAAGTTGTCGATTTTGATGGGAGAAATCTCATCTGCCACTTCAATATTCCCCAACACCCGACCAAAAAACATCATCTGCTGCTCTAGTGTGAACTTAATGTTCTCAGCCTGCACAGGGACCACTCTCATGCTGGCATGACATACGACTGAACATCACGCGGCAACAAGTAAAGGGACACATACCTTTCTGAACCCATGTTGTTCTCCTTCGTACTCAACCAAGGCAACTGGTATGCCTTTGTTCTTCAATGCCTGGTATATTTTACGTGCTTGTTCTGGTGGCACAACCTGAATTAAGCCAAGAATGTAATTATATGCTTGCATGGGTTTGCCTTCATATTTTGTAGAAATCTAGAATCCAGGAAGACTACAAAAGTTCGTGTATAAATAGGAGGGGTCATCAATGGAGCGTCAACAAATTCAGAATTTCCAACTTGTTGCATGAGTGAAGAAGAGACTTCCTAAAATCAAAATTAGTGGTATTGTAATGTATGGTGCCTTGCTACGGATATGATGTGAGTATTGACACAGGTTTAAGTGTATGGATGCCTCACGCTTTCAAACTAAACATCGTAAATATAGATTTGCGTATTACTTCTATTGACAATAATATGAGCATGGATGCATATATGACTAATTTTTAATGCGTGTATAAGTTATGAGATTTTTATAAATACTAACAATAAAAAACAAGCATAATAAGATACACACATCAAATGTTATTAGTAAACAACATTCATGATTCATCACAACATAATAAAGAGATATTTAACCAAAGTCAAAACAAACAATTGATATAGGCCAAAAACTGTAAGAATGGTTCAAATCATAACTAATACAGGGAAATATGATGTCGAAAGACCATTTATGTATGATATCAATTTGATACAGGTACAACAAGCATGTATCATAATATTCATTAGGGTATCATAATCAATATTTATTGCAACTTATAGGTAAGGTACTGCTAACAATGTATAAAAGTTGTATTTCTGATCCCTTAATTGAAAGGCAAATAGATCACACCAATAGATAACCTCCCACTGACAACCATATTCATTAGGAAAGGTCGAGCAATGCTCACAACATCAAACATGAAAAACAAATATCCTTTTATGCAAAGCTATATATAATGAACTAGTTTTTAGAATAAATTACAACATTCAACTTCACAAAATGTTGCCTTTAACTTCAAAATCCCATAGACTAGCACCCTCAACTCAACCAGATGAATCATTTTTATTTATGACCAAATCTTTGGTTAAGTTACATAAATTTAAATCTTTCTTCACAACTTCCAATAAAGTAATTTTAGGACTTCATCTACTTTTATTTTCCTCTACAAAAATTAATTCTTCTTTTCCAACTGATGCATCTTCTGACTTTCTAATGATATGACTAAACTACCTAAGTTGATTTTATCTTATCATATCTTATCTTATTTTCAATTGACGCAACTCCCATTCTATTCCTAATAATTTTCTTCTTTTAAGCTTATCCCTAATAGTATCACCGGTCATATAACCAAGCATATGCATCTCTACAATGTTAATTTTTTCCATATGGTCATGCTTTACAATCCAACATTTTAAATCATAAAGTATAACCAAATGAATAGTAGATTTATAGAATTTTCCTTTTAATTTTAAGAATATTCTCTTATCACCTAACACTCAAAAAGCATTTCTTCACTAGCACCCTCAATTCATTATAGAAAAAGGCAAATCTCATGTACAAGGCTTCCATTAAGGAGGGTTCATCTGCACACCTCTCTGCACAATTGAAATTGTTTCCTAAGTTTGGATTGCATGAACTCTATCATAATAAAACAACATTACTAACAAAGTTCACCCACTAATTTATACACATTATCTCCATTAATTTTTAAGAAATGTGAAAACAAACGACTTAAAATAATTGGTTATCAATGAAGAGATCCTTTCTTCTTAAATACGTGCAAGACTTCTTTCCATTTTTCAATGTTGAACTATTTTAACAATCTCCCTCTCTTGTGATGTTTTCTAAGGTCCTACAAATACTTTTTTTAAAAATTAGGTGGATGTGTGAAGACGCAAATCTAGAAGACTATTTGACTCTAACACTATGTAGAAAAGTGAAGATATCTTATTCAAAATCAACTAGTCATAAGTGGAGTGGTCATATAATTATATATATGTGCAAGATTTTTCCCACTTCAATATAGGATTATTCTAATAAAAAATGATATTTGTACCCTTAAAAGTTAAAACAAACTCCCTGCCACTACCATTCTCTCACCCCTATGAAACGCCATGAGGGATTGCAGCACACACACCCAAACATTTGATGACCTCATTGTAAGTTGACAATACTATCATATTTCACCACACGGGCATGAATACTAAAACCAGAACCTTGAAAACTTAAACATGATGCAACACCAACCCCACTTATTCCTTTATCCGACAATGTTGAACACCACCACTACCCAAAGATCGTTTTCATAGCTTCGATATCCAATTGTTGTGCAACTTCTTCACTATCAATACCAACTCACCAAAGCCACACACATCCAACCAACCAACCACTTCATAATTTACCTCTTCAAGATCCACACAAAAAATATAGCAATTGCATCCACCTCCATTGGTGCTTTAGGCTAGCTATATAACCTATCAACACAAGCATCCCAACCACCAACCCACCTTCATTCTCTCCCAACAGCCACTTACAACCTTGTTGCACACATCAATAACAATAATCAACCAATCTCCGTCTTTTCACATCTAAACCACCAGAATCCACATTGTCACCACAAAAATAGCAGTGATTGAAAGTGGCGAAGGTTGTTGTGGAAATAAAATAGGATACAAATATGCACATGTTGATGGCTATTGGAGCAATTGTGAAAGTTGCGGTTGGTACTCATTGGATTGGATGTGGTGTGTACATAAAGAGGGCTAATCGATTGATTGCAACGGATTGACATGAAGATATGTGGGTCAAAAAGGTGGTTGATAGATATAAATCATAAGAGGAGAAGGTTGCCATGGAGAGAGTCAATGGAAAAGAAAGTTGTGTTGCTGAGTTGGTTATAGAGCTTGTTTGATGGATATGAAAGGAAGTGAAGGGTTACCATTGGTTTTGACTATTTGATCGTGTGGGAGAAGAGAGGTCACAATGGATAACAAAAATATTGTTGATAGTAGATGCTTATAGGGCTCGATGGAGAGGGAGAAGAGAGGATGGTTTGGATGTAAGAGAAAATGGAGAAATGTTGGTAGAGTGGATTGGTTGTGGTTTGCAGATTTTTTGGTTTTCATCAAGGAGGATGGATTTTAATAGGTAAAGTACAGAAAAAAGAAGAGGATGAGAAGTGAGAAATCCAGTGAGATGGGGGGAGTTCCTATATACTAATTAGCAACATATATTATTAGGAGCAATTGGATCGCATAAGAAACAACAGCTTTAAAAGGTATGGTATTAACTTTGTATAACATCTGAAGTTCAAGGTACTACTAGTTTGTAGTTTTACGTTAAGGTACTACCACATGAAATTCAGCAATCCAAGGTATTTTTATGTTGTCAATGATATCCAAAAACTTATAACGATAAATTATCCAATGCATGATGGATAGAATCCCAATAAATAAAGCAAGATATGATGCAAAACAGGGAATTCCCAATGTGAATACAAAGAACCACATAACCTTATCTTCTAGTCCTTGAAACAGAATCACAGGACATGAGAAATTGTCAACATGGTTCAAAGGTGACCTTTCAAAATATGCATTCTCATCTCCTGTAACCAAATAAAATAACAAAATGTGAATGCCGAATTTGTACAGGTGGTCTACAAGAAAATAAATTATGACTAATCCAACGAAAATGCTAAAAGAACTCACTAACAAGGTTATCAAGATAATGGGACTCAAATTTGTGTGTTTCAGCTTTCAACAAGGATAAATCAGCAACCTGTTATTTAATTAAATAAAACCAATAAAATATTGCAATTTCTTGAAGTTTTGAAAGGTAAGAGTTGCATTTTCAAGGGAGTAATGCAGAGGAATGTATTTCCCAAAGGTGTCAGTCAGCATGCTCTACTTAAATTTGAAGTCACATGAAACAAATGATGTACACAAGCACTTACACCGTACAGGGAAGAACCAGCATTGAATGTGTTTCTGAATGCAAGAGAAGCTAAAGTTGTATACCCACCAGCAGACCCCCCAGTGACGCACAGCCTACTTCCATCAACCTTTCCACTTTCAACCTTAAAAATGAAATGATATTCACTGACATATTATTTTTGAAATATGTTTTTGGAGTGTGGTTAGCATTCTTACTAGAAACTTGGCACAACTACAACAGTCATCAACATCAGTGATACCCCAGCGTCCAAGAAGTCGTTCACGGTAGGCTCTGCCATAACCTAAAGAAGAGGGTCATTTCACTTTCATGTTCTAGATTTCTCCAAAATCATAATTCAATAAAATCATTACCCAAATTTATTAAAATTTACTTCTAAGCTATTTTACAGATAACAATAATACATTGCTCCATAACTTGATAATATATTGAGTAAACACTATTTCAGGGTTGTAGTGTAACATATGTCAATTCATTGCTTCTAAACTATCTAAAATATAGAAAACAATCTATAATCAAGAAGCAGATGCAATCATGTGAAATTTAATGTAGTGGCCACCTGTGCTTCCCCCATAATTGACATCAGCAAAAGCCCATCCTCGACTGGTCCAATACTGAACACTGAGATCCAAAATTCCACGTGATTCACCAGTAGGACCTCCTATTAAAATAACAAAAATTATCTTGATGCTGTTAAAAAGAACAACTCTGATATTTAGCAAAGCTTTGAAGCATGATATTGATAAAGCCACTAATGTATCAAATAACAATTTTGATGGGAGTCACAGGAGTGTTTTATACCATGGCATTTCACTAACAAAGGTGGCTTTTCAGTTACACTTCCATGAAAATCTTTATTTGACGGTGGATAAAAATATGCATAAGCCATTTCTCCAGGGACCTCTGTAGGAAACTCAATAACCTCTGGCATGCTAAAATATGACTGGTACTTCTTGCTGTCCAAAGAAGTCCATAAAATTGAAGAGTCAATAGCTATGGTATGGCTTGGATCCAAAGTCACCTGGCAACAAGTAAATAGTAAAACAGAATGTGTCAATGACAACAGACTCGCTTTCTGCAGATATGGATTTTTTAGAAAATGCCAAATCTACCTTTGCTATAGATGATGGATAAATCGCAGATGCACATTGCATGTATAGGCACTGATTCCCCAAAACCTACAAACACAAGAAGACAGTAGATACATATGTAGAATAGAGGTAATAATCTACTAGATACAACACATTGTCTAAATCCCACTGTCCGATTGGCCACATGAACCTTTACTTCCCGTTATTTATCCATTACTGAATCTTCTGTTATATTTGTAATTTTAAATATTTTTTCACTATTTCTAAGCAAGTGATTTTTGGGAATCCCTAGCCTCTTTTATATTAACCTAAATTAATTAATATGTATTTTGTTATAGATACATCTATAGGCCTTTTAACGGATCTAAAGGCTATTCTCTTATTTTATCCTCGATAAGTGCAACTCCTACCCTGTTTTATATAAAATCATTTTTTAACTCATCTCTTGTACCATTACCATTAACCCACCTCCAATAATCTCATTTCTATAACATTAATATTTTTGTACATGTTCATGTTTAACAACTAAACACTTTGTACCAAACAGTATAATTGTGTAACTAGATGTTTGACTAATTTTTCTTTTATTTTAAGGATACTCTTAGCACAAAATAATCTCTCTGATGGAGAAAGTAATAATCTATGGGGTTTACCATTAGATACAAGATATATATACAAAAGTAATTAGATCCTCTACAAGATCCAAATACCAATATACATAAAGACCCATAAATAAGGTACAATAACTAACACTCTCCCTCTAGTTGGCCAATACAAGTTGAAAAGACCTAGCTTGTCACATAGATCCCTGGATACATTAGTTCCAAGACCTTTGTTAAATATATCAACAAGTTGTTGAGATGATCTAGTATATGGAGTAACAATATTCCTATTCTCCACAAGTTCACAATGATAATAGCAATCAACCTCAATGTGTTTAGTATGCTCATGAAAAATGTGATTGCTCGTAATGTATATGGCAACTTGATTATCACAATGCATAATCATTGGCATAGGAATAGAAAAACCAATTTCCATCAAAAGAGATCTCAATCACACCATTTCATTCATTGTCTATCTATATCATGCTTCTATACTAGATTTGAACACCACATTTTGCTTCTTACTCTTTTAAATGATTAGATTACCCCCACATACGTATAGTATCCAAAGGTCGATTTTCTATCATTGTCACTAGCATATCTTGAATCTGAATAGGCAACCACATTGAAATGTCCATACTTGGAATAGATTAACCCCTTTCTAAGATTGCCATTAATGTAGAAATGGACTCTCATTGCACCCTGCCAATATACAATTTTTAGTTCATACATGAATTGACTTAAGAGTCAACAGCATAAGTAATGTCAAATCAAGTAACACTAAAACCAAACAATTTTCCAATTAACCAGTGATACCTCTCAATATCTTCAAATAGCTTTGAAGTATCACTCTAATAGGGAGGATTCTACTTAACAAGTGTCGGTTTAGGCTTGCATCCTACAAGACCTATTTCCTCCAAAAAGTTAAGAGCAATTTTCTTTGAGAGAGTACCATCTTCTCTTTGTAATAGGCAAACTCAATGCCAAAGAAATATTTAGGTTTTCCCATGTCTTTGACAATGAATTGTTTGGTTAGGGTTTTAGTATTACGAATGTTATTATCATCATCACCTATCAAAGAATGTCATCCACATAAACAGTTAAAATAGTATACTTGCCAATGTTGCTTTTCTTAATGAAGATAGACAGGTCAACAACACATCGGTGAAAACCACAAGAAAGCATGACAGAACTATGTTTTGCAAACCATGCTCATGAACTTTGCTTCAGACCATAAATAACTTTCATTAACATGTAAACAATATACCTTGAGGATCGCTTTATGTAGATAGTCTCTTATAAATCGTCATACAGAAAGATATTGCTAACATCCATTTACGTAAGCAACCAACCACTATTTACAACAAGTGAGAGTAAAACCCTAATAGAGTTAAAATAAGCCATAGGTGAGAATGTTTCAGCATAATACACTCCATAAGTCTATGTAAAACCCTAAGCAACTAGGCAAGCTTTTTACCAATCTACAGAGCCATCAACCTTCCACTTAATAGTAAAAATTCACTGACTACCAACCACAAGAGTGTCAGGCAAGGAATAAGTTGTCACATCCCTTGAACAGATTGAATATTAGACGTGTTGTAATTAATGAAATAAGGAATTTCGAAATATATGGTTAGATGCCCTAGAATCAATAACCCAAGAATCAAATGAAGAGGTATGCAAGGCAAATATACTAGAAGAAATCACATAAGCAGTTAAAACAAGTAAATTAAACTAAGCACGAAAGAGTAGATACTCATCATAGTCAATTTGAGAGATTTGAATGATATACAGTGAAGTGTGGTTGTATCTAAAGTGGAATCAACTTGTACAACATATGTAGAGGGAGGTGTACCAAACTTTTGCCAACAACACTCGAACAGGTGATTATTCCATCTACAATGAACGTAGGAGTTCCACAAACGAGCACTTGACCAACCATGCCCTCACAATTAAGAGGAAGGAGATAGTTCACCATGAGATTCAAGGGTGACAACAAGAACAAAAGCATCAACAAAAGAGGAGCTCGATGTAGCCGTGGAAATATGGAGAACATAACCAAACATCGTTTACAGAGACAATGTTATCTGCACCTAATATTTACCCTCGAATCTAGGAGACAAGGTTAGGACACAGGCCAACAAGGAAGATTGCAACTACTAGCTGCTATCGATATCACTTTAAGTACTTGAAGATCAACGACAAGTGGCTAGTAGACATCAAGCTTGTCCAATAGAGCACAAAGACGATTATAATAGTCGTGGATAGAAATGTTGCCTTAATAATGAGTATATAGTTGCTCGTACACTTCATAGACAGATGTGCGCATTGCCATAGGTTGAATGAAAGGTCTCCTAAACACATTTGATAAGGCAAAGGTGAGAGATAGGAGTAACATTCACTTCAACATTGTTGACTAGTCAAGAGATAACAACACAATTAAAGGCATATCGATCAGTATACTCCTTCAACTTCATGTCCTTCAAAGGATCATTAGTAAGGTGATGATCGCAGGAGTGAGAGATAAGGAACGTCTCGAACACGTTGGTCCAATGTAAATAGTTGGTCTCATTAAGCTTCACACCTATTGCAACAAGTTTCGTCATCCAAGAGTCAGTCATCATGGATTCCATAGTAGCGACTAAGGAGAGGAGAGACAGCAAAGTGTTGAGCTATTCATCAAGTGTCCCATAGAGAACCCTCGCCTATATAATAACGAATGAACTCAAAGACGCATGCCAACGACTAGAGAACAAGAGCTCAAGAAGGAAAGCAAAGAAGAAAAAAAGGAAGGAGGTAGGCAAAAGTATTAGATGCCATAAGAGAGATCCTAAACCCTAACCTCTGATACCAAGTGATGGAGAAAGTAATAATCTTTAGGATTTACCATAAGATACAAGATATATACACAAAAGTAAATAAATCCTCTACAAAATCTGAATACCCATACACATAAAGACCCACATATAAGTTATGGTAACTAACAATCTCGATGCATTTTTTCACTTTAACCATCCTACTTTAATTTTGTATATAATATCATTTATACCATTTTGATTGATACTTACCATAAATATTAAATATTTACAACTTCTACTTTTATGAATGCCTTTCAATTACTTGCCAAGTAAATAAATAGCTTTCATTGTGGATCTACCTAGCATAAATCTAAATTGATTTTTGGTAATTGTGATTATATCTCGTATTTTTTACAAATTCTTACTTGTCATCAAAAAAGTTGATAATCATTTATATGTCATTAAAAACTCCATATTTATTTACATGTCATTAAAAATTCGAGTCTTATTAGAATATCCTTAAATTTAATTTTCATTAGAAAATGAATATAACATCTGTTAAATATTTGTTAATTTACAAACTATAGCTAGTGAGTTAACTATGGCTAATGTAACCATAGAGATATCAAAGTTAAATAGAGATTTTCGATGGCATTCAAGTAAATATGAATTTTTGAATAGCATACAAGTACAAATTACCAAAATTTTGGATGGCATGTTAGTAAAAAATCCTATTCTTTATTCAGGAATTTTTTTCGTATGATTCATTACATTAATCCTCAACAATTCTTATAATTTCAGATGTCATCATTATTTTTAAATATAGCCATCAAAATACTCTTTTCCCATTTATTTTGCATTTTCTTAGTCTTTAAAATTTTATTAAAAAATTTATTTAACCACATAATCCATACTTCACCCATGGATCTTCAAGTTTCAATAAAAATACCATCAAGTCCTATAGCTTTTTCACACTTCGTTTCCTTAATATCTTCTTTTATTTACCTCAAAGTTCCAATTATTCAATAATAGCTATAGTTTGTATTATCGATGTGACTGCCCAAACTTTGCAAATTATAATTTTCTATGTTAGCATTATTAAACAGCTTATCAAAATATCTATACCATTGATCTTAAATTTCATTATTTTTTAATGAGACTATCATATTCATTGTTAATTACTGAGGTAGTAATCTAAAATAAGCAAATAAAATTTTCAATTAGAAAGTTGTAATAGAAATAAAAACAAGAACTTACAATATTACTGAATTCAGTGAAAGGAATATTTAGGAAGGAGAAAGAGCTGTTGGCACAATCCAAGATTCCAGAATAAGATTTTCCACTCTGCCTGTCATGTCATAGCAGTTTCATTAACAAATCTTTGGCTCTTTTATTGCGTTATAGTAATTTGTGATACCGAAGAACTCTCAATAACCTGTAAGTGCAAACCATACTGGTATTCCTATAATCGTTCTTGATAAAATCATAAGAGCTGAATCCAAAAACCCACAACGGACTTGTGAATTCACCATCTAATGAGTAGACATGAACCACCTCATTTCTTGATTCAATCTGTCCAAATGCAAAAGAGGTAAAAAACATGAATCACAACAAAGAGATGTCAAAGGCTATAGAACACAACAGCACACACTCTTACAGGCAAACAAGTAAGTTTTCAATACAGAAGATCTTCACCATTAAAAGCAGATCACATTATTTATAAGTTTAACTTGCAAAAATGATTAGGATTTATGGCATATTTCAGTAGGACATAAAACATGATTCCTAGATATAGTTTAAGCATGTGCAACCCAATTATAAACATTGTAGTAGTCCATGGAGCCTGTTGATTACCATTCAAAAAATTGATGGCTGTTGACAAGAAAATATCACCATCACTTGTCCTAGTGATTAATTCCTAAGAGCATATCTTAAGCCCCAAATTGCAAATGATATATTTTCAACCTGATGCAGATCTAGAAAATCATTGAAGAACGCATATTATATTATAATACACAAGAGAAAGTTCACTATTCAATATTTGATACTTATAATCATTTACAAAAAACCATAATAAACTAAAAACCAGTGCTCTCCACAAAAATAGAATCTAGAGTCCAAGAGACTATTTCTATCACCACAAGTGGTTCATTGTATTCTAAGGAATTCAACATATATTCTGTGTTGGATTTCAATCCAATTAAAAAATAAGCATATGTCAGATTTCAGGGAAAATTTCAATGGAAATTAAGGTAAAATCACAGAAATCCCCCCAAAAGGCTAACGAATTTTGGTGCACATATGCACAACCACTGGTTTGATTGATCTCACATCTCAACCACCACTACTGCTCTTCCTAAAAATCAGTCTCAATCTCCTTCATACCATCACACCGTAATACATACATACACACTAACATATAGTGGGTGCAACTAATCATGAAAGGTATAGCTTCCACCCTCAACACCACTACCCTTTTCTTCATTGTCAAGCTTCTCTTCTCACTACCAAGGTCATTAGAATTAGGAAATGACCAATGTCAATGCTCCCATGGCCATTGAAGTCCAACTTAAAACCATGCCCAGGGGTGACAGGTCTCCCATTGATGCCCTCAAGGTTGATGTCAACACAAACATGTTCAATGGCTAGGTCAACCTTGTCATCAACAAGGAATAAAGTATCAATATCATATTAAGGATTGGTCTCCCAAAAAAGAAAACTTATCAAGGATTGAAGATTATATTCATGAAAAATGATACTTTTGTGGAAATGACTAAAAAATTCTAAATTTCAACTTGAAACTCAAGCATAAGATGTAGCAAGTTATAATAAGCAAATAAAAATATTGAGACAATTTATAGGTAACAAATATGCATAAAATGCCAATTAAATAAAAATACAATAATTGTACGCATGAGAAAAGACTTAAATAATGTAGAATTAATAGAAAAATAGTCCATAATGTCAAATGATTTAAAATATAATCCAATCATATTAAAATCAATTTCAGGTTGAATTCCTTCAAAGGTCATAGTCTTGTCCTTATTACACCATATATTGTTGAAACATTTGGTTGTGCATCATTTGCTTCCTTTACATTACATAATGACTGCATGGTACCTGAGTGGCATAAATTGTATGATACTCTATAACCCACTGTTGATATTCTAAACCAGGCACATGTACAAGATATCCCATCTGTAGGAAATGATGAAGTATTGTGATGTCAAGTTCCAGGAAGGAGGTTGTCATGGAGTTGTCATATAGTCTTTTATGCTAGTTATTCTCTTAATACTTGGAATGGATCATTTGAACTATGATTAAATCCTACATCTCGTTCATCATGTTGACTTGAAGCATATTGGCTTCACTCATGTGATGAAGAAATTTTTTTTCCTATGCACTATTAAAGTAATAATCAAATAGAGCATGTGATCCTTCATTGGAAATATACATGTAAGGATCTTGACACTAAGGCGGAACAAAAATTCAAGAACATTCTTCTATAAACCATTGAAGATTTGTAACAAAAAATGAATTGGATTCCTCTCCTCCTTTTGCCTTTTGCTATGAGTCATCACTAATTCTTGGCATTTTCCTTATATAACAATATGACAATGGCTCATAATCATGTCTATAACATGACTTGGCTCCATGATCCTAATCTTAAGTGGCAAGGGTGAAGAAGCCCTCTCCTGTAAATGGCGGAACGAGTGACTTCTAACTCTTATAGTAAAGAATATTACTATTATCACCACTACCATTATTATTGTTGTCATTATCATCCAAAGGCTACATAAGATCGTTATCAAAGTCTATGTTTGTGGCTTTTGCTCACCTTTCACCTAGGCTTGATAAATTCTCTCAAATCTATTAAATGTGTTTTTGTTAGCTATCCAAGGAATCAAAAAGGACATCATCTTTATCATCTTCCAACTCGGAAGTATTATGTTTTATTATGTTTCAGTTGATGTTACATTCTTTGAAAAACAATCTTACTTTGGACCTTCTCAAGGTGAGGAACACAATCTACACTTCCCCATCCCTTGATTGTGTTCCTCTACCTACTTCTACTCCTTTGATTTGCTCTAACCCACAAGTGTCATTGTCAGCTCTAATGTATTTAAAGTAACATCATCTCCACATCCTTTGCAGGTATATCATCTTTGCTAGAAGGTTACTCAAATTTAATGCTTTCTCTCAAGAAAAACACCAAAGTGTAGATTAGGAGCCTTTTATCTAGTAGAGAAAAATGTTTCTCAATTGGTCTGGAGATCAAGAGGATTGAAGAGGAAAAGAAGAGTGAAATCAATCAAAACTTGCCACTTCCACTTGTTGCCCACAAATCACAAGGATCAACCTATCCTTTGAAAGATCAACCAATCTAATACTATTCTATACAAAAAATCCTTTGGATTGACCAATACACCAATGCAGATCCAATCTATGATCCAAAATCAATTGATCTAAGAGAATTTCGATATTACAATTCAGATCGTTAAAAAATTATGTTTATCAACACCCCATTGAAGACCCACATTTGCAGTGCCCTCATCAAGGGACTACTTGACCTTGAGACAATTGTTTTCCTCTGCATTGTCATCAAGGCCAACATTCTCAAGATCAACCTTAACATTTCAATCTCCTTCGAGGATTCTATTTAACAAAGGTAAGCTTCAACTTGCACTCAAACTATCATGTTTCCTTTAATATATCAAGTGCATACTTTTTTTGAGATAAAATTATACTATTTTTTGAATGAGCAATCTCTATACCAAGAAAGTAGCACAGCTTGCCTAGATCTTTTATAGAAAAATGTTTGATTAGGTGTTGTTCAGTCTGTAAAATGCATTCACTATCATTACATGTCAATAATATGTCATCCACAAATAACACTATTATAGTATACCTTCCAAAGCTTTCCTTGATTAAGATGGAGTGATTAATTGCACAACTCTTAAAACCCCAAGAAGAGATAACAGAGCTAAACTTAATGAACCAAGCTCTTAGGCTCTACTTGAGTCTATAAATGGCTTTCTTTAAAATACAAACCTGATTCTCCCTTTGAGTAACAAACCCAAGTGGTTACTCCATAAAGACTTGTTCATCAAAATCCTCATAAAGGAAAGTATTAGTGACATCAAGTTGAGCTAGTGGCTAGCCATTATTGATAGCAAGAGAAAAAAGAATGTGAATGGAATTAAGTTGAGCCACTAGAGCAAAGGTTGCTTCATAGTCTATCCCATATGTCTAAGTAAAACCATGTACAACTAAGCGGGCTTTGTACTGAGCAATGCTACCATTTAGATTACACTTGATAGTAAACACCCAACAACTACCCAAAATAAGAGTAGAAGTGGGTTGTGACACAAGCTATCAAGTACCACGATCTCGCAAAGCCTTCAACTCAAATCACATAGCATTCTTCCAAAAAGGAAGGGTAAGTGTTTAACGATAATATTTGAGAATAGATTTCGTAAAGAGGGAAAAAGCAAAATGGCGGAAGCTAGGAGTAAGATGAGTATAGGAAACAAAGTTAGAAATAACATGAAGTATATGAGTACCTTTCCGCAATGCAATGGGCAAATCAAGGTCTATGAGGGTTGGATCCACAACAGGAGAGGAGACATCAATTTGTGGAGCTGTAACTGAGGGCACTTGGTGAAATCACTGGTAAACCTGCTATGTCTATGATGAAACAGGAGGAACCGATGATTGACCCAAGGGATGTAGGAGAACACTTGGGTCAATAGGAATAGGGCACAACATGGGATCCTCCAAAGGAGCAAACAGACTAAACAAATATGGAGTACTCTCAAGAAACACCACAACTAAAGAGACAAGATATCGACAAGTAAGAAGATGATAACATCGATATCCTTTTTGACTGCAAGGGTACCCAACAAACACACACTCGAAGGAACGAGGTGAGAATTTGTCAAGACCATAAGTGAAATTCTTGGCAAAAACTACACACCTAAAAACACAAGGAGGTAAGAAAAACAACTCCTAGGAAAAGATGTTGTAATCGAATCTCCCCACTTAAAGGGGAGAAGAGCGTACGATTAATGAAGAAGCAAGTAGTAGCGACCGCATCAGACTACAAAAATTTAGGAACACACATCTCAACCATTAACATATGAACAACATCACTGAAATGACAATGTTTACGCTCAACCATGCTATTTTATTGAGAAGAATGTGCGCAAGTAGTCTCATAAAGAATATAATGCTGCTCACAAAGCAACTACACATCTGAATGAAGAAACTCCAAGGCATCATCAATACAAAAAAATTTTGGAACAACAGAAAATTGATTCTGAATTTCATTAAGAAAAGTAGTTGAGTACATCAATAAAGTGTTGATGATTTTTTAATAAATACAATCATGAAACACAAGAGAACTTGCCAACAAAAATTACATAATTAAAGAAAGCTAAAACAAACACAACACACGATAAGCCTTAGATATCACAATGAACCACATCAAATGGACTCGAAATAAAAGAGAACTCACAACTAGTATAAATAGCACGAAACTACTTACCCATAATACAAAACTTCACATTGAACAGGACTAACAGAAATAGACAAAAGAGAGGCCCAAAGCTTACTAAAAGTAGGATGACCCAAACTCAAACTACTAGAGCCAAAGTTGAATGATGTGACAGAACTTAAATAATAAAGGGGCAGTACGTAAAGTTAGCCCAGCCCAACCCAGTAGAGGGTATAAAAGAGGAAATTGGGGGAAATTCTAGGATTATGTCTTTTCTTGTAATGGTGTTGTTAGTGGAGCTCTTGTTGCTTGAAGTGCAAAACTACCTCTTCCGGCCAAGATTTCTTCTTCCACCATTGCTTCTAAAATTGTAAATGTTCTCACAGGTACAATCTCCGCTCCTCATCCCAAATGAGGTTAACTAATTCCATTGGGCTCCTACCTTTGCAACTTTCCTTGTGGCTCATATGTGCAAACACCATCTCTAAAATGATCCTCTAAATGTTAAAGCCAAGAGATAACAGTGCAATTGGCGGCATACCAATCAGCACATTCCTTGGCTTTAACATCTGCAGGATCATCCCATAGATGGTGTTTGCACATATGAGCTGCAAGGAAAGTTTTGAAGGTAGAAGCCCAATGGAAATAGTTAACCTCATTCAATTTAACGGTTGTTGCAGTCAACTGGGTGGTGAAGGAAGAGGCAGATGAGTCTATCAAGCTGACAACAGAGAGTGCAATAAAGACAACCCCTTCCACACAATAAACACAACCCCTTTTACCGAGCTACAACAAAGGAGAGGGCGACGACCACAGACAGGATGATAGCTACAACAGAAATCGTAGATAGGGAACAAAAACAGCAACAGACCCAGCGACAACAGCCGAGTGTGCAGTGACTACAGAGGAACCCAACTTAGGCAGTTCTTTAACCTGAGAGATGAAGGATGGCAAGAATTGCCAACAATCAACAAGGTCGCATCACACAAGCAATGAAGCCAATGTGCACGAGAGGGAGGGAGGAGGGAGTTCACGAGCAACCTCAAAACCCTAGCTCTGATAGCAAGTTGAGATTAGGGAAAAGAAAGGTCATTAGGGTTTTTCCATTACAAGACAATAATATATACAAAGAATTTTGTAAATGGATCTTATAAGATCCAATTACCCAACTATGGCAACATAACTCTTAACAGAAGGAATCAAAAAGACCAATGAGGTTTATTACCATTGTGATGAGGTGGTCCATGTGGAAGAACTAGAGAATTTTCCAAGATATACCATGAATCCATGCAAATGGAAAGAAACATTGGAAACTATAAATACCTTTAAAAATATACAAGTGTCACCCTCATCAAATAATTGGATAAAATAAATTATAATTTTAAAAAAAAAATTATGTGTAATTGTCACTTGACAATAAATACTTAAATTAAAAGCATAGATACAATTAATATATAAAATGTGCAACTAATGTTCTAAACAACAAAATAAGTATCAAAATATTAAAATTATATTAATGAATGCAACTCAAAAGATGAAATCTAAAAATTTTAAATGTAGATTTTATCTCACTAAAATCAATTGGCTAATGGGAAATGACTCAAAAGTGAAATAAGAATCTCAGTTCCACTCATCTTTTCTGATGTGGGACTATTTTTTCCAATGCCGCCCCAGAGTACTCTACATAACATCTTATGTATAATATATCTGGACTAACTCTGATATCATGTGAATTTTACCTTATTAAAACTAATTGACTAATTGAAAAACGCTCACAACGCTTTCGCAACAACTCACCTGCCAAATCAACTAGCCCTGAAAATGAATGGCACTAAAGCACGTGACCTATACCCGATCGTCAAGATGATTGTTAGGCCCTGATGAGTATGAGGGTGTGGCAACTGCAAGAAAACCTAATGCTCTCCACTGTCGTTGTCGATGTCTGTCTGCTCGTCGTCATCATTGTCTACAACCGTTGCAGACAAGGAAGTGGGAGGAGGAAAAAGAAAAGGAGAAAAGGAAAAGCTGTAGAGAAGGGAAAAAATAAAGGAGGAGAAAGGGGGAAGGAAAAAAGGAAAAAAAGGAGAGAGAGAAAAGAAGAAAAATATTAAAAAATGGTGGAAGTAAATATACATATATATATATATATATGAAAAGGAGAGAAAAAGGCAGAAAAATGTTTAATATAATATTATCTATCATCCAATATTTTTTCTCTTAGAGTTTATGGATACCTCACATTTAAAAACTCATACTACTTTGAGGTTTGTGGAATACCTCACCTTTAAAATCCACACTATTTTGGGATTTGTAGAACACCTCTTATTAACAGTTCAAATTAAATTTCTTTTATTAGATGATTGATAAAATTTGTATTTGTAATATATGTAAGTCTTTAGGTATTTTACTTGCACAATATTGCTACTATCTCTTTGGATGATTGATGCCTGTCAAATCTCTTTTGATGCATATGGAATCTAACTGACAATATTGCTACCATCCACATCAACAATGACTATTAAATATTTATAAAAATATAATACATACAGCAAAATACTCTTGAGTCTTGACATTATTATTTTATTATGCAATTACATACTCATGTTTTTGTTGCTAACTTAATTGATTTAATTTCATACATGCAAATTGAAAAGAATGTGGAAAACATCTTGCATGGTGGTCTAATCTTGTGAAGGAACACTACAAACGATTTATGGACTTAGAAAGGATTGATGTAAGAGCACTAGAATGAAAGAGAGGGCAACCAAAGGAAATTGATGGAAGGATATTTTTCCCTTTGACCAGAAAGTTGATCCAAAATAATGATATACATGTTTGTTTTCCCATTAGAAATCAAATTCCTTTTATTTCTAAGTTCTGACACAACCTTAAGTTACTTCTTTTTCCATTCATCAAGGTAAAATTTGATAGATACTTCCCCTTCCTTTCATGCAAAAACTTGTTGGAATCAAATAGAATATTAAATTTCAATATCTCACTTTCAATGTCTTTCAGCTACACATTCCCTTCCCATGATTTTTTTTCAACAAGCCCCTTATACAAGTGCTAAGAAGATCTAAAGAGAAGAAGTGCCTCATCAGAACAAATATTTATTCTTAATTTTGTTATGCAAAGATTGCAACCAGGTCAGGTAGGTACATACCCATTTGTAAATGTTCCAAAATCCACCTTCTCTGTCTGTAATGAAAAATAGCTCACCTGCATGAAATTTTCAAAGAGGGTTTATTGACATGTAATGAATCTAACTTCCCTGCAAGGAATTTTTCAAGTGTGTTTATTGACAAACAAACACTGCCAAGCGACTGTTATCACGAGGTTCAATCAAACTACTCAATTCTACCACAAGCCACAGGAATTTGGCATTGTATATATATTGCACCACTAGCAGAACTAAAAAAGGATGAAACTACTTCCAAGAAGAGCAAGAATTTGGCATTGTACGTCAATTTCAAGTGTACTCTAAGAATGGATAGTGTGATAAATTTAAAGATTGACTGATGCTGTGAAGATTTATGATGTGAGATATAGCAATTTTTTTGATGGCCTAGCCATGGGAAATAACATAACAAAAATCTTGTGACAAACAAAAAATGGACTTTACATGGATCACAAATTAAAACTTTAAAAAAAAAACAGAATTTAAAAGGGAGTTTCTGGAAAAATAGTATAAATTAAAAATAAATAAATAAATATAAATAGATTTTACATGTATATGATCGTCAAGATTATCCAGTTAATTAGACGAAACAAATTTTAGTCCAATATCCTACAATAAACTTCGAAACCCTTTGTTGAATATATATACATATATTAGTCAACAATAAACCCTTAATTGGCCTTAAACATAACTGATTATATAAGAAGAACAATTAATGCCCTAAACAACAAAGTAAAAAAGGAAACGGTAAAATCAAATCAATGAAAATAATTCAACATGTAAAATCCAAAAAATAAAAAACGGCGACTTGAATGGGGAAATAGCCATTTATTCCTTTTAAAAATGGGAAAACCATTGTAAATGGAAATATTTCCATTTTAAAACCATTTTTCACTGTTTTTCCAAAAACTAAGTGTTTTGATCTAAAAGGCCATTTTTTTAATCATTGCATGATAACATATTTTTGTTATGCTACACAAACGTAGAGGATCAATTGTCCACTGGTCCTTTGCTCCTACAAACTATTATATTGAATGAGATATACCTTCAGGAGACCATTTAGGTTCAGTTGGAGACTCAATTATTTCAGCATCACCCCCAGCAACACAAACACGATGGTGCAAGTATCTATACAAAATATGAAAAAAAGCATTATAAGAAAATAGAGAATAAGTTTGGCATAAAATAGAGATTATCTTAAACAGAGATGTAAAATTGAGCCTAAATGGTGAAGTACAGATTGAAACCTATTTAGACATCACCAGTTTTCACATCATAATGAAGCAAACATCCCTAACCTAGGACAACTTATCTCAGTCACATCTTCAAATATCACTCACCATAACCACAATGAAATATTTAATAATCC
>JAMKPZ010003904.1:0-33324 GCA_024699675.1 Amphibolis antarctica | reverse complement strand
ATATATACGTGTGTGTGTGATTTTGTGTTAAAATAATCTTATATTTTAAAATTAATATATGATAATAAAAAATTTATTCATTATTAATTAATTTTAAAGTTAAATTTTCAATCAACTAGTTTACGTGTATCTACTGTATACTTTGTAATTGTTATATAAATAAATCTTAAGTAAAGAGGAGTGTTTAAAATAATATCATGTTGAATTAAAATAAAAATTGAATTGGATTTAATATATGATAAAATCCTTTGTATAGTTAATTTTAACATGATATCAAAGTTAATTTACGTACATTTATCCATAAACATTTATAAAGAGTAATATAAATCACAAGTGAGAGACTATATTGGAATTCTCGTATTGATTAAAATAAAAATTGAACTAAGATTAATATATGATAAAATTCCTTTACTTATTATCAATTAATTTTAAAATAAAATTTTAACGTAATATCAAAGTTAATATATACACGTCTATTTGTCAATATTATAAATATATAAATAAATCACAAGTAAGAAAAAGTATTAGAATAATTTTATATTGGTTAAAATAAGCATTGAACTGAACGTAATATATGATAAAATTCTTTCCATCCTTATCAATTAATTTTAAGATATAATTTTAAGATGATATGAAAATTAATATACGATAAAATTTCATTTGAGAATAGAATTTCAACTTTAATAATGGTAGAGAGTTAGTTAATTAGAGTTGAAAGTAGTTTTATAAATGATATTAAAATTACATCATAAATTATGACACGAGAGTTTGTATATTAATCCATTTGTGCACGTTAAAATATGAGAAACAGAAATTTAAGAAATAGAAAAGGAAAAAGAAAATTAGAAAATAAAAAACTTTTGAAGATTGATTCAGTATGTTGTGAAAATTTTAAAATATTAATTTTAAAAAAAAAATATAAATATTTTATAATTTAATATTTCAAATATAATTCCATATTTTCCATATAATCACAAGTTTAACCGTAGTTAAGAGAGGTTGGACAAGACAGAAAGTGAGAGAAGTTCATCGTGATGAAATTTTTACTAACTATAACAAATTTTCTAATCTAACAAATAAAAAATGGTGGAAAAAAAAAAATTCACACTTTTCGAAATACATAAATACCTAAAGATTTAAAAAAATTATTTATTTTTTATATTTATAAAAGACACGAACCTTCTCTGGAATGCGTACAGATGACATATAAAAGTGAGATGAAATTAAAACTCGCATATTGTTAATTGATTTGAGGAGGAAATTTGAACAGTATTTACCTTGCGAAGCAACGCCTCATCTGGTACCTGCTCTGCCGTAGTGCCTCGGGCATGCCATCCGCGATGGTGTCCGACCTCTTCAGGCTACGAGCGGCAGCCATGTCCAGCAGCAGCGGCAGGAGGAGGAGGAGGAGGAGATGAGGTATGATCTGAACGACGTACGCACAAACAACTAAATAATCAAGCACCAATGGTGGGGGTTGAGGGAAGGCGGAGGGGCGGGCAATTTATAAGAAAGCACGCAGGGTGCGGGGTTGATGAACCCCGCAGATCCAAATCCACGCGTTTGCTTCGATGCTTTCTTGTTGGGGAGCCTGGGACGGTGGGAGGTGGACCCATGGGGACGCTACAGGCGAGGGGAAAAGGAAGAACCAGGAAGGAAGCGATCCAAGAGAAAGCCCTGGAAGCAAGAAAAGGAATGGATTATGTGAAGCAGCGCGCGCCATTGCTGGTTGTGTGGGAGAAATCCATGTCATGACGATCACATGTGGTACTCTCTAATTAAGAACCAACAAGCTTTCAGCTGAAGAAGATGATGATGATGATGTTACGATGATTCTTCTTCTTCTGATGCTGTTGTTTCTTCTTCCTCTTTTTAAAGTTAGACAGAATTTTTTTTTATTTTTCTTTCTATTACTGATAAAAATATACTTTTATTATGTTATTTACAAAAATATATAGTTCACATATTAAAAATTCTTATAAACCCTATTTCCAAATGAAACGGTAGATTTTTCCTAATAATCTTTTAGGCAAAGGATTGAGTTTTTTAGATAAATTGGTAACATTGCCATGGCCAAACAAATAGATGCAAGTTTGTTTGGAACCTGATTCAATGGTCATCTTTGATTTGTCTTGTGCATGATATTTGTTCAAACATAACACAATTCAGAGGCTAAGTTGTATATTCTAACCAATTTGTGAAAAATGTCGTACAATTTTATTTTTTTACTGAACTATGATATTAATGAATTTTCAAAGCATTAACAGTTCTCACTTGTGTTCTTCCTGTCTAATTTACATCCCACAAAATCATCAGAATCACTATTGTTCCAAAAGGTATCTTGCATTTAGCTTCCCTTTTTTTTGGTGTGTAATGTTTTCTTCTGTGGTCAATTCGGCCATCCCGCATCTTAAGTGGTCCTTAACATTTTCAAAGCACGCCACTTGCTAAAAGTAATGATGCAAGTTCAGTAAAGAGGCATCTTGCATCATTTCCAAGTATAAAACCTTACCCTCTTTTTAACCAATTATTTTGTACTTTTGAAAATAATAAAAAATAGTAAAAAATTTAACCTATTATTTTTTACTTCAACTTCAACTCTATCCTAACTCCTGAAACTGAAAAAAACTACTCGTAAACAAACCCTAAGTTTAAAGCAACAGAGATGAGATGGGCGTACTTATTAAAGCACAGGAATGGAAGACTGAAACTCTTTCATTAAAAAGTCGGGAATGATGCATGTCTGTACAACAATTACAAAGTAACTCCAACCAGACTTCTCTTTCCCCTGAATCACTGAAAACATAGAGAAAAGCACAGGTACATCATCATCATCTTCAGGGCATTCTACTGTGTGGTCGGCTTCACAGTATCTGTGTTTCGATACTGCTAGCATCGGCTTCACAGTATCTGTGTTTCGATACTGCTAGCAATGTTATGCTGAAGTAAGAATTTATTTGCATCCCCCGGAACACTAACTGGGGATAACATACCAAGGCTAGCAAATTCAGTCATGTAATAATAATTCATATATACAGATAATGATAAGTAAAACATTCCTTACCCACCACTCCAACCACCATCACCTCCCCCCCCCCCCCAAAAAAAGACTAGGAAAAGAACAAATATTACACCCAATGAAATGAGATTGAGGGAACCGCATGAATGGGTAAGCCAGCCAACTCCCACCTCCCAAACCAAAACCTACATCATCCCCACAACCATTCATCCAAGATCTACTTGTGTATGAGAGAGGTTTTGGGTCTCCCTGCAGACCTGAAGACACTGGTTTCATATCAGCTGTCAAGATCTTACATTTGGCTATAGAAGGATTGGGAGGGTGAGATCATCGGTGGCGATGACAAATCTGACAGACAGAGGATGATTTAGGATTTGCAAAAGTGCAATGGTCACATGACCAGTGGCTTCCATCGTCCATTGTACGGCTGGGTCCTGCAGGCTTGGAACTAGTTCCGACCACCTTGGTCTTTCCACCCTTGCTTTTACTGCCAACACTCTTAAAGCTTGAAGTCTTGCTGCATGCTGGCTGTTGGTTAATAGGTCCTACATCATTTAGACCAGTTTCCAAAGCTCGAACCAGGTTCTCGAAGTAGTTGCGGGTCACACTGAGAATGATTAGCCGTGTGGTTAGAGACAACTTGAAGGGAAAAAGAAAAGCATCTCGTAGTTTCAAACAAGATTATGTCATAATTGATGCAACTAGGAGAAACAGTAAGACTATTTGAAAGGAGAAGCGGAAACAGTTAAAAAGTGTGGAGACAACCACATCTCGTGATAAGCAGCAGTGCACCACCAACCATATCTACAAGTACCACGTTGCCAGTTTGAGCATCAATTCAAAGACTGATACCATTCTTCTATCTATTGTTTTGAAAAGATATCTAGCTTTTCCGTGCATATATGAAAACGCTTACTATATAATAAACATACTCGAGGATGGCTGAACTGAAACAGCAATTATCCTTGGAATCACATTTTCTACAAAGAATGCAAGAACAGGATGAGTATTGTGATTCTTTTATCAATTTAACCCTGCAACTCGAAGAAATGGCATAATAACAAACATATTTCATTCCACCCATGTTTTCCTTATCATTTATTCATACATTTTTAAAATTAAATGTTTTATTTAAATCGCATTATGTAATTATTTGACCTAATGTTCATCAACATTTTGTGGCACCCCCTTTCTAAATTTCAAATTTATTATCTAATCACGTGCATTATTTCATGTGCTTTTTGCAGTCGAAAAGGTCAATTGTGGGGCATTATACGTTCAAAACATTTACAGGGTATATGAGTACCAGTAGGAACATCTCCTATTTGCTTTTTGGTCTAAAACAAGAATATTTTGATGATGAAAATATTAAAACTACCTTGTCAGCCCAGCCAGTTTAGTACGAAAATCATTGAATTCTTTAGGAGAGCATGGTTCCGCACTCTCAATGAAATGCTGGAGTTCCTTCTCGGCACATTGATGAAGACGTTCTAATCCAGACTCTGCCTCACCTGGATGATATCACAGCATTTTAAGCAAGAAACGTAAGTAATAACAAACCTAAAAGACAAATGGGTATATAGACACCTTGAAGATACTCAAAAAATTGTCTCTTGGCAAATTCACATTCAGGTAAATAATATCCATAAGCGTATGTCCACTTCAGAACCCGTCTGCATTCCACAATCTGCATTATGAATATTGACTGATTAAAATGAATAAATTAATCCAAATGTGTTAAAATCATGAACCATTCCAAACCTGCAACCATGCTTCTGTGATAAATTTTAGCTGAGATTCAGGTTGACTTTGCTTGTCACTTAGCTTTTCAAGCTGCAAGATGTGATGATCAAAAGCTCAGTATGTTCAAACTTCAAACTACTCTAGCAAAAAAATTGAAACATAATCTTCCAAATAAATACTCATGTTTTGGATAATTTTAATCCAAAACGACCATGTAAAGCAACTTGGATTGTAGAGATATGTTACCTGAATTGTAACATGCCCTATATCTCTATCTAATTGACTGTTTAATAATTGACTAAAGAATTTATATAGGTATTTTTATCCACTTTTCATAGCTTACTCTATCGTTTTCTTGAGTTTCAAGTTAAAATTTAAAATTTTTATCCATTTCCACAAAAGTATTGTGTTTTCACTAATACGATCTTTAAGCCTTAATATGTTTTCCTTTTTGGAAGACCAATCCTCGATACAATTTAAAATCCTCTAAATCAGAAGAAACTTAAATGATTCAAAAGTCCTCTAATATTGCTGGTTTGCTTTCCTTTCTTATTCTCATGACTCTTAAATTGCCACAAAGAATCCCTTACAAGAGTGGAGTAAGAATGGTGGATTCACTATCAAATCTTTGTATCAGGTGGTGACCTATGTGAGAGTTAGACTGAGGGTTGCCGCATGTATGGAAACAATAAATCCCAACAAGTCCTGTTCTTCACTTGGCAAGAGTACAAGCCTATCCTGACAAAAATTCATTTTTTTTAATGGAAATCATTTCCCACAAGTAATTGATTGAATGCTAGCTTCAACAGTACATGGTATATAATTTCAAACTTCTCAACACACTCCGATCAGATAAAAGAAGAGAAAAATGAAATCAAAAGTTTTCAACAATCAAAGACACATTGACTGAAGCGTTATGAACACCTTCAAGTTTTTTATCTTTTAACCGTATCCTTATCAGATCCAGTAATGAATCTTGTAAAGTTCTAACAAATTATGTGTTTAATTAGTCTTTCCCTTGACATTACTGAATCTATAATACTACAGAAATTCCAACTCCAAGGCACCCATATTTTACGTTTTTGACCCAAACTGACAGATTATAGACATCCACACACAAAGAAAAACATGTCCGAAAATAAAACATATAAAAGCATATCTAAACAGGCTGTCTCAAAATATATAAAAAAAAGACCGCATAGGTGATGCATTGGTGCCTCAATAACCTCACAAAAACACAACAGGTTAATGTGCGTATCTTTCCTACTGTACTGAGGTGAAATTGGCTTGGAATTTGGATACAAAAATAGTCGATATGACTAAAGTTTATAACAATCCAAAAAAGAGAGTATATAACAATCCAAGAATTTGGTGGACTTTAAAAGCTGAAAATATATATATATTTAACGATAACTTGTTAAATAAAAATATGACAACTAAATGGAGAGGTACATAAACTTTGAAATGAAATGACTACTTGTAGAAAAAAGGTGCAAGGGAAATTTTGAGAGAATCATGCAAGATAGCTCCACTAGGTAAAGAAAGTTGGTGGCAGAATGCAAACTTACAAATGTAAAACTGAGGAAAATTTAGAAAAGACAGCAAAAAGGAATGCAAAGAAAATTGTTAGTAAAGCTAAAAATAAGCATTGTAAGAAATTATATGATAATTTGAATACAAAACAAGGAGAAAATAGAATATATGAATTGGCTAAGGCAAGAGAAAGAAAATCTAAAGATTGTGTACTAAACCAACAGTATTTTTCTTTCGGGCGACTGAAACCTTTCTACAACCATACTACAGAAAAAAACATAGCCAAATTGTCTTGATTCAACATCTAGTTTTCTTCCAATCCTATTTGAGTTGATTTTACTATTTTTACACGAACGGTAAAATTGAAACTTTTAGGAACTGCTCGAGAAAATACTGTTTTACTAAGTTGGCATTCCAATTCTCTTTGGTAAGTTTTTGAATGATAACGATTTCATTTTATCTTTGTTACTGAGTGTTTGACGTATAATAACTTGATTTAATCTATCTGTTAATATCCTTTAAAGTATCCATCACTGAAAAACACACCTCCCTTTCTTCTCTCCTTGAATCCAAAAAATTCTATTCAAGTTGCAACTCATTATCTTCAACCAGATTTTGGAGAGAACTCAAGTTGCAATTTTCACACGGCTTTAAACACCAAAAACTTGCTAAAATCAGTTGTTCAACGACACCACAAGAAGTGGAAATTTCTTTTACTTTTTTTTGTTACATTTTAGATTTAAGATTGAAAGAAGGAAAGTTTTGTGAGATGTGTATGATTAGATGAGTGGTTATACTATAAGGAATAAACAAAAAAACAAATCGGGAATAAATTTAAAGTTACATTTATCAAAGATAAGAAAAAATCGGCTTAAGTGGTTTGGTTATATCTTTAAGAGACCAGCAAATGAATTAGTTAAGAGAGGAGATTTAGTAGGCCTAAAACTACTTAGGAGTTGTAAAAAAAGATTTGAATTTTATGTAATTTAAAGGAAAACTTGGCAATAGAAGAAAAGGGTTCATGTGGCTAACCTCATGTAGTGGAATTATAGTTCAGTTTATTTTTGTATTTGATTCTGTTAAAATAGGCGTTCAGTGAACCACCTTGTGGGAAAAGGTAAACCAACTTCCAAATCAATGTCCAAACAAAGAGGGTAGAAGCACTAAAGATTAAGCACATGCTGGCAAAAACACTTATTCAACTACCATAATCAAACAGCACTAGCCAGATAAATATGGAATGGCTAAAATTTTAACACCTCTACTAAGCCACAAATATTTGAAGACTTGAATATAATGGAAGACCTAGGTGTCAGGATTGCCACTGATATTTTTCTATCGACACCGTCATTGACTCACTCTACCAGCTAGGCCTTCAAACCTACACTGATCCTGCAAAAAAGTAGAGCCCACAAAATGGCCACTTCATAAGGGGCATATCCACTAAATTGTTAAAATTATATTTCCCTTCTCAAAGTTTCCCTACAAAACATCTGCAGCTTGATTTTAACAATGATCACCTCATTATGTACTATTTGAATGTAATTTGTATTGGTGTATTCTTTTCTTGCATCTCTCTTTAACTGCTATATTTTTGACATCCCTTGTTTTTCTATATGAAGATTCTTTACCTTTAAACAACACAACCAACAATGAGTTATTTCACCGGAGTAGATCCTCCCCTGAGCTTTAGGGAAGATTGCATCTTCTGCTAGATGAAAGTTCGAAGGATTTTACTAATATTGATCCATCAATTATGTTTCTCTAGTTAAACTTTTTTCGGAAAAACAACAAAATAGCAGCATTATAGGTTCATGACATCCAAATAGGTTACACCTCACTGAAAATTTGTTGAAAACAATCAAGTTATTAAAAAAGCTAGCTACATGAACTAATATATTAAGATCCACTTACCTGCACAGTTTGCATGTTGTGCAGATCTGCCAGTGCCTTCTGCCTAGACTGTCAAAATAAAACATGATGTAATTTTTTCCAATTTTAAGGTAGTATGTCCAACAAAACTTAAGGAAAAACTAAAATAACTTCAGATATCCAAAGATTTCAAAACATCAACGAAAAACCAAGATCAATGTGACTTAAGGGACAGAATAAATTCAGATATAGCCAGTTTGGCTTGTATGTACGTTCAAGGATGAACTTGGGATCTGTTTGTGTGGGTGAAATCTACGTTGAAATTTGATTTTTCATTAGCTTCCTTGTATTTGATTTTGTTTCTTTATAAGTTCAGCTTTCTTTCCCTACTCGGGACTATTTTATTGTGACTTCTTATAGTACTTCGACTATTCTTTTGATAGTCCTTTCTTTATCATTTAAGTTTTAATTAAGTAGTCGTTTTTGACTTTCTTTGCAAAAAAAAAAGCAAACATATAAGCAATAACCATGTGAAATTTAACTGAAATTAAGGAAAATAACCATCTAAATCCATGAAATTCAAAATATTGATTCAAAGTAAGTATTTTCACAAAAATAAGCACCAAAATACTGACAGACAAAGAGCCCTAGTCTCTTCAGGAAAAAGATAATGATGAAGAACTAAACAGGAACCTGACTAAAATTACAATGATATTCAGTATGAATACCAAATTGAGTTTTGGTTAAAAAGGAAATGTGTCAAATAACAGTGGAAACATTTAAGTCAATGAGATGATCCAAAACCATGAATTTTAACTTGAAACCATAGGATAAGATAAAGATATAATACATATATGAAACAACTTAGGATGCCTTATTAAAACTGTAGGGTAAGATAAAGATATAATACATATACGAAACAACTTAGGATGCCTTTGGATCTGTGATGCTGCTACAGTGGACATCTATCGTCTCATACAGTAGTGTCTCGTTGCATCAAGAGCTGATCTCCTACGAACGAAGTCTCACATGTGCCATCTCTCAATCACAAATGGGAATAGAAATGAGGGAAGGATTTGATTTGTAACAAGGTATGATGGTCTTTTGGATTGGACAATAAATATATGACGAGTGAAAAAAGCCAAGTTGTCTACAGCATCCAAATCGACTATTTGAGTGACCAAATAAGTAGTGAATGGTGTAGATTATGGACGAGCTAACTTATTTACAATAAGCTAAAATACAATAAGCGTATCCAAACATATTGTCCTTAGATTTAATTTCTGGGCATCTATTAATCAATGGATGTGTATGTCAAATCATTATCTGTGTTCATCACCTTTAGTGGCGTTCAAATTTTTAAAATTTGATTAAAATATTTGAAATTAAAAAATTTATTTAAAATTAGGAAAAACATTAAAATCTTGTGTCTACAATTTTGTGTTATATGTATACAATATAATTAAATTTAGGAAATTTAAATGAAGCCTCAAATCTTTAAATATGAAGATATAATAAAATCAGAAAAAAAACCTTTAGAAATACAGAAATTCTGAAAAAAGAAATATTTGCGTAAAACTTTGATCTATCCAAAGAGAGATTCAAGAGGAAGAATGACCTCGAAAGAACAAAAGATGGGGATTGTTGTGAAGATCAGTAGAGTGAAGATCCAACCACTTCCTTCAAGATTAGGTCGTTAGAGATGGATTGGATGCAAGTTTTAGTCAAATTCAAGAGAAGAGAATGAAAGAAATAGGAGAAGAAGAAAAATGACTATAGTTGTGGTACATGTGTTTCCCTTGAAAGATCCATTCATTATTAATAGATGAGAGTTGAGGATCTATTATCTAAAAAAAATAAAGTGAGAAAAAGTAATGCAAGAAGATAACAAAAAGCAATTTAAGAGATTATACAATAACAACAATCTAAACCACAATCCCATCACATAGAGTTGACCAGATCAATCCTATTCTTCCTGTGAGAGAGAGGACAATATAAAAATGGGAATCCATTTACCCTGGATGCTTGTTACTCACATGTATACTCTTGTAATCTTCTCTCTGAGGGTTATTGAATTATCTCTTCCTCCTCACACTTCTAAATAATTCCATTTATTGTCAATTTTTTGGTTAAATAATATAAATTTAAATCTTTTCTTACAATTCATAACTAAGTAGTTTTAGACCTACAGTTACTTTTTTTAATTTCTTTTACACTAATGAATTTCTTGTTCTCCCATGGATATGACCAATCCAACTAAACTGATCTTTCTTATCTTCAATTGACGCAACTCCTACTCTATTCTTAATAAAATTGTTTTTAAGTTTAACCCTTATAATATTATTACTCATCTAGCTAAAGCATATAATCTTGACAAAACTAACTTTTTAAATATGGTCATGTTTTACAACCAAGCATTCTAAGCCACAAAGTATAGTTGGATGGATAGTGTTAGGATTACTATAGCTTTACTTTTACAGTATTGATCCCATGTAAATGGATTTGGAAATACAAGCCACAAGTGTATAAATTCTTTTGATTGTGCAGGTTTTTTAGTCTATCTTCTCCACAAGGATTACTTCCACACATGAGATTAGACGGGCTTCGATGTTTTTTGACATGGTATCAAAGCAGGTGAGATTAACCAAAGCTAACATGGCTCAAATCTGATCATATATTTCCACTATTCTTCTTCTTCTTCTTCTTCCTGTAATTAAGGGTCACTGAAGAGTTCTGCTATTTGATCCACATTTCTTTCATCCGTCTTTCCAAATCTGCTCTTTTATTGCATAGATCTGGTCCTTTTGTCCGTTCAAATCTTGTTCAGCCTACATATATTCTGTCGGATCCTAGTTTTTCTTGCAGCTTGTTGCTATCATTCTACTATTTACTATTATTCATGCGTCTTTTTGCGGATCCTTGTTAATATGGAGGAAGACAATGGATTATTTTCCAATAATGGAAAAGATGACAATAGTTGTAACTTGTAAGCCCTATATTCTTGGTAATTCGGACTATCCTAGAAACACATTCATTACAAAGCATTTTATTGAAGATAACTACTCTCTGTGGAGTACATCTATGAAAAAGGTACTAAATGCTAAAAATAAGTTTAGATTCATGGACAAATCCATATCACAACCTTCAGTAAAAACTGATCCTAAAAAATATCATCAATATATGCTACATGGATGTGGCCAGAGATACTTGGGAAGATTTAAGGAAAACAACTGAAACATATATGCTTATTGGGAACTTTATTAAATTCACGGAGAATCAATTTCTTACTAGTATTAAGATTCTTAGGAGTGATAATGGCAATGGGGATTTATCTTCTTCTATGAGTAGCATACTAAATGAGAAGGGCATTGTTCACCAAAAATCTGGTTGTTATACCTCTCAACAAAATGATGTTGTTTCATAAAACTCTTGATTATAATCATTTGAGATCCTTTGGTTGCCTTGCATATGTTGTTCATAATAATGTAGCACATAAGTTTAATAAGAGGACCGTTAAATGCATTTTCTTGGGATATACAAATGATCAAAAAGAATATAAAAGTTATCATTTAGAAACCAAATAGGTGTTTGTCAGTAAAGGCATGGTCTTCTTTGAAAATACTTATCCTTTTCACAGTGTTGCTGTTAACGATAATTGTGCATGTTTTCCATTATTTGATATAAATTCTGAGGATACAGATCAATAATTCTACTTCACAACCAGAAGATTGTCAAGTTGAAGAGGGTTGTGACAGCATGACAGATATGTCACATAATGGGAATGTTGAGGCCTCTGAATCTGCAGATGTGCCAGTACATCTGCCTCTTCCAGTTGAGCAAGTTCATTCTTTCAATCAAGCGGATGATTTATTACTTGATGAAGATTCTGATACTTGTAGACCTCTTGAGCTTGGTGGTGATTTATTACCACTCAGGAGGTTCAAAAGGTCTGTTCATCCTCCTAACTACTTGAAGGATTTTGTTTGTTCAAATGCATATAGTGTCATGCAATATCCAGTTACAGATTCTTTTCCTAATAATTCTGATCATTATGCATTTTTCTCTTGTGTGTGATAATTATGAGTCGCAGACTTACAATCGAGCCAAAGATCATCCTCATTGGTCAAAGGCCACACAATTTGAGTTGCAAGTACTTAAAGACAATCATACTTGAAAGATTGTGGAATTACAGAAGGTAAACATGCAATAGGTTGTAAATGGGTATATAAAGTAAAACATAAACCTGATAGAATAATTGCAAGCTATAAAGCACAACTTATTGCACAAGGGTTTATACAAAGAGAGTGTTTAGATTATACTGAAACTTTTGCTCCTATGGAAAAACTCGTTACTTCTAGCTATTGCAACTACAAAACGATGGAAATTATACTAGCTGGACAGTGCCTTCTTACATGGAGATTTACAAGAAGGGGTATACATGAAGTTACCTCCAAGTCTACAATTGCATGGGGAGAATCTAGTATGTTTATTACAAAAATTCATTTATGGTTTAAAACAATCATCTTGCAACTGGGATTATAAGCTTCATGAAGCACCTAGTTCCATGGGTTTTTCCTCTTCTAGGGCTGATTACAATTTATTCACATGTAAGTCTGAAAGTTCATTCATTGTAATGTTAGTATATGTAAATGATATTATCATGGTAGGTGATAATGAGGATGAAATACAGCTTCTTAAGAAATGTCTTGATTCACAATTCAAACTAAAGAATTTTAGATAAGCTACAATACTTTCTTGGTATTGAGGTTTCACATATTGAATCTGGAATTTTTATATATAGATTTACTTCTTGATATTGGGATGCTGGGACGTTGTTCTAGTGCAGTTCCTATTGCCGGGAATTTTAAACCTGCTCCTGATAGTCCTCTATTGGATGATCCTACAATTTATTGTTAGTTGGTTGGTCGTTTAATGTATTTGACTAACACTTGTCCAAATATTGCCTACCCTGTTAAGTTTTTCAGCCAATTTATGCAAAATCCAACTCAAAGCCGTTTGCAAGGACTTTTCCAAATTCTCAGGTATCTTAAAGGTTCACTTGGGAAAAGGCTTCTTCTCAAATCTAATTGTTTTTCCAGGTTAAATGCATACTGTGACCCGGACAAGGAGTGATGTCCTTTGACTCAACAATCTGTTACCGATTATTGTGTTTATTTTGGAGACTCATTTCTGACATTCCAAGAAGCACAAAACAATCGCCTAGTCATCTGCTGAAGTTGAGTATCACAGCCTAGCCTCTACAGTTAGTGAGGTTGTATAGTTATGTGCCTTATTTCAAGATCTCAAGATGCCAGCAACTATTCCCACTAATATTTGGTGTGATAATCTTGCTGCACTTCAAATTGCAAAGAACCCTGTATTCCATGAGCATACTAAACATATCGAGCTTCATTGTTATTTTGTTTGAGAAAAGTAGACTTGCAGTTTGTTCAATAAGAAACTTCATAGATTCTTCTATAATTTAAACACTAATAACTACTCTTTCATATATGCATAAAAAACATGGAGGCAACTGGCTTCATGCTAAAAAATAAGGCAAATAAAGTAAAGAAAGCAAAATGCCCAGCATGGTGATGCAATGATCAAGAATACACAAGGAATTAGACAGTAAATTGGTAGAAAAGGAAAAATGGCAGTTATATAAGTTTTAATAGCAAATGATAATGAGAAGTTATACATCACAATTGTACATACCGACTGGTTTGTAGCCCATCTTTCATAATAATGTGTGTATCTCTCCAGAGAGTTCTTTGCCATCTCTCTTCTTCTCTCGGATTCATCATACTGATATATGATGCAAAATAACAAAAAAGTTAGATAATTGACACAGTTTTACCAAATAAGCTAACAGAAGAAAGACAACATACCGCACCCTCCTGTTTTGCTGTTTCATACCGATTACAAGCATAAAAACCACCAGTTCTTTCACCATGATCAGACCATGGGCCTAGGCATAGCCTGCACGCAACATAGAGTATAAAGGAAAAGAATTTCTTGAAGCAAGGTCCATGAGCACTCATTAGTAGTGAGAGGCTCTCACCAGCAGAACTCAAATTTACAAGGTGGAGTGCATGTAATATGCATGCAACCTTGGTTTTTCTCAATTGGCCGTTTGCATTTTGGACAAGGCTTGGAATTAGCCAAAATCCTGAAAGGAAATCTATTTAGTAATAAAGATAATCCAAAATAAAATGAAAACAGCATTTGAAACTAAGAACATTTTAAATAGAAACAATTTATCAAAGGAAACAATGGAAGAAATCAGCCATGTTTCTGAGATAGCATTATTCAGATAATAAGAATAATGCTTTTATGGAAAACATCTTATAAGACTTTTTCATGATCAACACACAAAGGAACTTCAAACTTTCCTGCAAAAGGAAAATTTTCACAATGGTAAAGATGAGAATGTTAGAAATAAAGGCACATCAATGAGATGAAAGATGGCAATTTTTTTAAAGATGTAGAATGATTCTCACCAAAATAAGTATCATTCATTGGACAAACTTACAAAAAGAACTTTATAGAAATGATTCAAAAACACAAGAATTATAAAGCAAAAAAGAAAATATATGACTCATGCATACAAATGACACTATCAGTTAGAATTGGATGCAATCCAAATAATCTTCTCCAGATTAAGTTGTTGGTAAACTAACTAATAACTGCTTCCTTCCATTCCCCCGGAGGTCACTGAAAGAAGGGAAGGAAAGCCAGAACGGAATTCCTCCGCTTCAACAGGCGTGATCTCAAGATAGGGAACAATGAACTGAAGGAGAGACTACCAAAGCAGTAGAGCTGCACTTTTTTGATGGCATCGAGGAGGGTGGAATCCGTGCTTCCTCATCATACAGTTCACATGAAATTGATGAACACGAAAATGATAAAGCTCTTGATGGACTGCAAGATAGAGTAAATATTATCTTCAAGAGATTGACAGGAGATATTCATGAAAGAGTGGAAGCACACAACTGTGCACTGGATAGAATGGGCAATGTTATGGATGCTTCTAGGGGAATGCTTTCTGGAACCATAGATCACTTTAAGACAGTGTTTGAAACCATCAAGTCACAGAATGGCTACACTTGTGGCATCATTCCTGATTCTGTTCCTGCTTATTTACTACCTGACCAACACTGCACTGGATCTTTGATGACAAAACTGCTATACATTTGATTTCGATATCATTTTAATTGTTGCTGGCTATTTCTGTATGCTGTTCTCGTTTTGGCATGTTCGTATTAGAATTCAGGGGTTTTGGCATTGTCTGAACTTGTAGATATACATGTGGCTCACATGTGAACAACAGAACATGTGACTTACAAAGTTAAGTTTGTTATTGTTGTAAAAAAAACACTAATAACATCTAATTTTATGCATCTAAAAATGCTGAAAGAAATAAACTAGCAAACAATGAAATATATAAGTAAAAATACATAAAAACAAGCATAGGTATCTCTCCCTGCTTTGCCTGAAGGCATGCATTCAATTTGTTATTGTTAACTTTGATGTCCACATCTGGAGGTGGGGCATTGATGGCTAATGATAATCAAATGACTTTTTACTAAATCTAATCTTTTTGGGAACTTCAGCTTATAGTGATTAGAAAATCGGAATAATAATCTGTGCCCCAAATGATCCACTTTTTTCCTAACAGCACCTCCATCATGGTGCTTTGACAGAACCATAGAAGCTACTCCAACAACAAGATTCCCATTTTTTTGAGAAATGATAGGGTGATTCTCATTAATATCAATAAGAAATATCCAAAAACAGGTTTCTATCTTGCTCATACATGCATTATCTTTGCAACTTTTCCCTTTGTGTTCTACAACATTATCATACATACCAATCCTGTTTGAGGATGCATCTTTGGATAGAATCGATGTCTTCATACATGTCTGAGGTTATTGGTTATTGGTTATAAGTTGGGCCTCATCAAGAGCAATACTGACAGTTTGGACTTTGGAAGCTTCTTAGGCATGCTAGCTGGTAATGTTAGCTTGAAACAAATTGTATCTTCAGCAATGAATGTCTTCATTTGAGATCTAGGACAATATCATTTTTTTAACCATTGATAGGACCATCATCAGGCTGACAAGTATGAGCAATGCCAGTAGCAATACATGCCTGTCAATCGTTTTTTTGACCCAATCTTTCTCTGTTTTCATTTGTTATTGTATTGTCATGCTTGTATTTCCATTCAAGATTCGAAAGTGAATAGGATCCATTCACCTAAACTAGATCAAAGTGAGATAAGGATGGGATGTTCTTCAGCAAGTCTTTGTATTCGATCTTATCCTGGGCCATGTTTGGCTAAACTTTCCTCAAAGGATTAACAAAAAAAGATCCATGCAAGATTTAGTTTTTTTCACATCACTTCAAGATGGTATATCATGACTATGGTTGCCCTTTAACACCACACTTTAATATTTCTAGTAGTTCTTTTTTAATGTGGTTGCTATTTGCTAAATCAAAGGTGCTAACATGGTAATTAAGACCTAAGGCAATAGAGTTGGATGCCTAGGTGTCAAGATTAATTAATTTTTTCTTAGACATGTATGTATAATTATCATTAAGGAAATAAAGTTCTAAAGGTGATAAATTTGGATGCCTAGGTGCAACCCCGAGGTACATTGAACAAGGGAGAAGCTAGTATGCAAATTGAAGAAGGCTATATGGTCTCAAACAAAGCCCAAGGGCTTGGTTTGAGAAATTTAGTCAAGTCATAATTAATAGAGGTTTTTGCCAGTGTGCTGTAGGTCATTCTACTTTTCATAGAAAAACAGATGGTGGATGTGTCATTCTAGCAGTTTATGTTGATATTCACTTGACTGGCAATGATGAAGCAGAAATTTAAAAAAATCAATGATAACTTCAGAAGTTCTTTGCTACAAAAAATATGGGCAAAGCAAGATATTTTTGGAATTGAGTTTGCATACACAAAAGGAAAAATGAAGTTATCTAAGTACAACCATGCCATGGATTTATTAAAATAAGCTGGGTGTCTTAGATGCAAACTAGAGCACTCTCCTATAGAGTAGAATTGTCCATTTTGGGATGCTTCATCTGAAAAATTGGATAATCTTACAAGAGACTAATTGGAAATTTGATATATCTCACAGTTATAAGACCTAACATAACCTATTTTATAGGGTTGTTGAGTCAGTTTATACATAAACCAAGGAAAGTGCATTGGATAGGTGTGCAATGGGTGTTGGCGTACATTAAAAGCACACTTGGTATAAGTCTTGTCTATAAGGCTTATGGACATCAAAATGTAGAAGCCTTATTTTAATTCCAGGTTTGCTGGACATAAAGGAGATAGGAAATCAACTTCAAGGTATTCTCTACCTATATGGGAAGAAATCTTGTTACTTAACGTAGCATGAAGCAAAACATGGTTTCACTTTCTAGTGCTAAGGCCAAATATAGAGCAATGGCACAGATAACCTATGAGTTGATGTGACTCCGATCTCTTTTAAAAGAGTTGGGGGTGATAGTTTAGGATCTTATGCCCATGTATTATGATAAATAGGTAGCTAAGTGCATTTACTTTCCATGAACACACTAAGCACATTGATATCAATTGTCACTATATTCAAAATTTAGTAATGAAGAGAATAATCACTACTTTTTATACTCTATCCACCAAACAGCTTGCCAATGTTTTCACTAAGGACATAGGTCAAGGTGTTTTTGAGTTAATTTGTAACAAGCTGGGTATAATAAACATATACTCTTTAGCAAATGAGAGTGTGAAAGATCCATTTAGGGATCCATTTATGTTAATGTATTTATATGTAATCTAGAGATTAGTAAACAATAACACTCATTTTCAGACTTCTTTTCCACACAAGGAAATAAAAGCAACTAGATAGAGAAATATAGACAAGAAAAAAATGGAAAACACAAATGATATTCAAAATTTTATGATAAAACTTGTGATACTAAATTGCTACTTCAGATTTATCTCACCAATTCATATTTTCAGATTCTGCGCTATTCTTCAATATCCATTTTGCCACAGTACCACAGTACACTGGCCTGTGAGCTTCCTCAGTGCACTGCATGTATGACAATTACATAAAGAGAAAACATTCACAATATTTAACCAACGATTCAAAGAAAATTGAAAAATTGTAAAGAAATATTTAATGAACAGCATTAGCATCTGATTTAAAGAAGGTAACTCACATTCCAACAAAAGCTATACGAGCAATTGCAACAAACATCATAGCTCCCACTTCCCATGACAAAATCAACAGCATATTCACAACCAGGAGCAGGACACCACTTGGTCTACAATAGAAAAGGTCTCTATCAGGAGAGAAACGAAAACAACAGCACACCACAACATCTTAATATTTGTCCTGAGCGGCAAACATAAATGAATTAAAATACAAGAAAAACAAGGAATCTAAACAAGCCATAGGTGGGCTGAAAAGGAAAACCAGAAAAACAAACAAGGGTTTCAAAAGGGAAACAAGAGACTAAGAGAAAGGAAAAATGATCAAAGTATGAAACTATTCAAAAGAGAAAAACCGGAACTATAATCCCTATGTCACCCATACCTCACAGGCCACACGGATTTCAAGCCAAGCAATGACCTCGTTGGATAGCAAATTTGGAGCCCTCCAACATCTAGTCCAATCAAAAATACAACCCACAACATAAGATATGAAATAGTTTTGTCATGAGCCAATCTAGAGCTGGTAGGCAATGGCACCTGGCAGCCTACAGCAATGTCAATGGCCAAGAGCAAATGTTGATGACCCACAAAAAATGTCAATGACACCCAAGCAATGTCAATGGCCTACTACAAAAATGTCAACAGCAGTAGCACATGTCAACTGAGACCTACAAGTCTACAACCACTCACAGATCAAGTCTTTCAGCAACAAACTTCAGAAGATTGGGTAAGCTGTCTCACACTAGATGGTGGCAACTCAAACTAAGCCTCACTCCATGACCTAAGAAGTGGTGAGAATTGTGGCCCAACACCTTAGACTTGATAAGGAAGCCATGAAGACTCAATCCAAGCCAAGGTGGTGATGACGCAATCCAAGCAACACAAAAGCAATGTGAAGACAACAACCACATAGGCAAGCAAGGTGCAGCTAGATGCCTGACCAGAGAAGGGCATGTTCCACGTGAATTAGCAGTTGCTTACCTCATGGATGAAGTGCTCTATGTAGGGAAAGGATTGCTGCATAAGCATAAACGTTATAAATAAATAAGCTACCTTGGCAACGAGATGTGTCTCCAATAGTCCATAGCCATCAAATGAACAACATTGTCTTCCATTGTAATCCCAAATTCCGAGTGACCACTGATTATTACAAGTGTTTTCCACTGCTTTGATTGTAATACCAGTCGATTCCTAAGTGAATTAAAGAAGGGCTACTGCTAAGATGGTCTCGGCTGTCCACAAAATTCTCCACAATCTCTTGTTGACCATATCTCTCTACATCGTCCATCCTCAAATTCCATCCTTGGCAAAAGACCAATGAATCCTAGGTATCAAAGCATAGATTGTGGTGCATGATAGAAACTCAATGCTCACATTTTGCTACTAAGAAAGCCTTCATTTAGCTACACTTAAGCCAAAAAATCTTATTTTCCAAGGATACCATGAGTAGCCATGGCAAAGAGGAGACCTCATCGTCTTGGAATGAAATTGAAATTTTTTCCAACTTGGGAGCGCTCATGAAAGGCATGCAATCCCTATTGGAGAGCATGAATTCTTGTCTAGAACGTTTGAAGGAGAATAGTAACAACAGGCAACAAGGACTAAAGAAGCTAGTGAGGAGGAACAAGGAACCACAAGGAGGCAACACCAACCTTAGTCATCCATTCAGGGTAGAAGCACGTGCTGATCTTCCTGATTTTGATGGTCCAAAGGAATGTTGAAAAATTACACACTTGGATGGCACAATTGGAGACATTTTTCACCCTATATGATTACTAGAGGTATAAAGTAGTGTTTGCATGCCTCAAACTCATTCACCCATTATTGACTTGGTAGAATAGTTACATTGCCACCAATGGAATGCAATGTTGACATGGGCAAAATTCAAGCAATTGCTTTTCCAAGAGTTCCATCTCATAAGCTACTTGCAAAACAAATGGACAAAGTGTTACAAACTCTGTCAACAAAGACAACAAACTATACAAGAATACACTACAAAATTGTGCAAGTTGGCAATTACCTTAGGCATTGTCATTGACAACAAGGAGGTCATCTAGAAGTTTGTTGTCAGCAATGATTCAAATATCGATATCATATAAAGAATCAGTCCTTTGCAAAAAGGAAACGTATCAAAAATTGAGGATCGTATTAGTGAAACACAATACTTTTGTGGAAATGATCATAAAATACCAAATTTCAACTTGAAACTTAAGGATAAGATATAATAAGTTATTATAAGTGCATAAAAACACTTAGATTTTTAGGCAATTATCAAGTATAAAATATCAATTAGATAGAGATATAGTAGTTACATGTATGAAAAAAGTTTTAAACTATTTACAAATATGTTAAAGAGATTATGATTTAAAATCGATAATGAAACGTCACTGTCATTCTCATTTATTTATACACTTTAAAACTTCGAGTTCCTTCACAATCGTCGCTGCCATTATTCTCTTTCTCCATACACGTGAAAGAGAATAATGTTGCTTTCATTTTTTTCTTTTACATGATTTTTTTATTTTTTATTTTTTTCTCTTTTTATTTACTTTTTATATATTTCTTTTTTTTTCACCTTTTTTTCTTTCAACCTTTTTCATTCACGTGATTCCTAACTTTTTCTATTCACATGATTTTTGTTTTTTTTACATTTGTCTTTTCGTTTTTTTATTTATTTCTTACCCCCTTTTTTTTTTCTTTCACCCTTTTTTTTCAACCTTTTTCATTCGTGTAATTCCTAACTTCTTATGTTCACATGATTTCTGTTTCTTTTTCATTTGTATTTTTGTATTTTTAATTTATTTTTTATTTTTTTAACTTTTTCATTTTCTCTTTCCTCTTTTACTTTTTTCTTTTTCCCCTAACTTGGCCAACACCTACAACCTTCTTCTCCGCTATCCCAAGGCCACTTGAGCTCTGCACAAGTCTGCAACTCCGTTGGAAACCCAAAAAATGGGTTTCCAACTTCCACGCGATCACAAGAGAATCCTTCGAAATGACGTGAAAAAAGAAAACAAGAGGAAGATGTGAACTCCAAAAGAAGGATTGGACAATCGACAGCAACGGCGACAACTACAACGACCCAAAAAAAAGAGTTTGGATCAACCGATATCTTCCCTACATCGATCGATTCAAAAGTACCCAACTTAAAAAACACATTGGATCAAACGATTTATCAATCCATCGCCGATCTAAATCGATAGATCATTTGATACTATGCACTATCAAAAATTCCTTCAATATCAGTATTGGTCATCACAAAAACCGGCACAGATCGCCAAAATTTTGGCAATCCATGTCGATTTTTTAATCATTGGTTGTTAGACTACACACTCAACTTAAAAGGGAGCTTTATTGTTTAAAGTGTGTAATATCTTAAAAGCAAGTACCACAACAATGGCAATTGAAGTGAAAAACCTCCCACCAAAAACCTTTGAGCAAAATCAAGAAGGCAACCTCCAAGAAGAGAGTGGCAAGTCTTCCATCCCCTCTTCCTCCAAGGTAATCCTATATTATGAGCATTTTATGATGGCTAGACAACAAAGAGAAGTGTTGGATCCTCCATCTAGAACTTAAGCCAAAATGTCAAAAGGATAAAGAGAATGGCAAACAGGAAATTGTGTCACATAACATGGAGTTGAAACACCTAAGGGCTATTAGGAGTGTCGATGCCAACCTCTCTCTTATGGCCAGTAGTGAAGCTGTAGACAAGAATGAAAAGGCCAAGGAATGGTTCACATTCAACATCCAAGCAAAGCACGAAGTAGTAGACACCATAATTGACACTGAAAGCCAAAAGAATTTAGTGTTTGAGTGGCTTGTGCACTACTTAGGGTTGAAGACAACAACTCATCCAAGGCCATATCCACGTGGGTGGATTGTCCTAGGCATGGGACAAGTGAACAAGCAATGTAGATTTAAGTTAGTAATCAAAACCAAGTTCATTAATGATGTGCTATGTGACCTTCTCCCATTAGCTATCTACATGTCTAGTGGTATTGGGCAACCCATATCTTTAGCAACAAGATGGACACTATTACTAACGAGCTCAAGAGTATGAACTCACCAAAGACAACCATATGTTCATTGTCTCCAAGAACCCTTTCCTGGCATCAGTCGAGATGGAGGTGGTCGCCATTGGCTAGGCAAAAAGAACTCTTCATTCTGAACAAGAGTTCTTTGTGATGTTGCTACTTGTCCAGGTTCCAGAGTTGGAAGCAGTAGTGACAGGCTTTGCTGATGGCAAGTTGTCACAAGAACTAAAGGCATCAGTAGTGGAATATCAAGACCTAATTGAAGAACCAAAAGGCCTTCCTCCTTCACACAAGTTGGAGTATGAAATCCAGCAATTCTAGACAAACCATACTATAAGAAATAAACTAAAAAATGATTTTATCAGGAATAGAGTATGAGTTACACCAACTGAAGATAAGAAAAAATCATCTTACATGATTTGGTCATATCCTTTGGAAGTCAAAGAACACACTAGTTAGGAGAGAATAATTAATTAGTATAGAAGAAACTAAAAAAAAAAGTAAAGGTCGGCCTAAAACTATTTAGTTAAGAATTGCAAGAAAAAATATAAATTTATATAATTTAAACAAAAATTTTACCATAGAAAAAAATATATGAAAAAAAAGGATTCATGTAACTAACCCCATATGATAAGATTATAACATAGGTAGTTGTTTATATCATTATGATAATTCTGCATGATAAACAGAACTTGAATCTATTTTAACTAAATTTAGAGAGCTTTTTCTCAATCCAAGGTAAGATGAATTAGCGTCAGCAAACTCAAACTTTCAAAATTTTGCATGGGGCCAAACTCAATAATGGCATGCTAAACTAAAATCAAGGGTGTTAATGCTTTTACAAGTTACCATTTTGGTGGGCTTGTGTTTGATTTCTGATATTGAGCAAAAGGCCATCAACAGAATTGATGCTTTTATAAGAAAATGTAAATAGTCGCTTTAGGAGAATATGTGTGTAAAAACCTGGATTTATCTAAAATGGTACCTTAGCAGGACGTACATGCAAAAAATTACCCAATTTTTTTAGAAATGTGGTGAGATAAGTGGTAAAAATTACAAGCTAGAGACAGTGCAGAAAAAATAGAGTCCTGTCAAGAAAATACGAGTGCAAGATAAAGCAATAAACAAATTCCAAACACGAAATTCAAAAGAAAAACAAATATAGTAATAGGGAAGATCAAAACTCCAATAATCTCTTGCTGAGAATAATAAGCCATTGACAACAGAGAATACAAGTTTTTCTTAGAAAGGGCATTTCCTAAGAGACAAAGAAAGATTAAAGAAGATTGATGCTCAAGTACAAACAACCAAATATCCAATGAAAGCACAAGAAGACACCATATGTGCCTCACAACTCAAGCATAAGGAACAAACAATCACTTCAAGTTCTATCCAAAATTTTCTGTGGAAAAAATATGGTCTTTTATGGCAACTATGTCATAATTTTACCAACCATAGGTTCAACAAAATATGCTAGATAGCTAAAAAGCTACATATATTAAAAACAGTATAGCACCATCCTTCGGCAGCAATGATATGGTGCCATTGTATAAAATACAAATCAAATGTTATGTTCGTCATTTGACATCATGTAGGGGTCTGAACTATTCATATTCTCTAACATTACCTACAAAGGTCCTGTTCCTACTGAATCATATTTCATATATGACATATTGAATATCTGCGTTTGTGAAACCAAGTTTACTGAACCTTGATTATGTAATTCCTATACCTATTGGACCAAGATGTTGAACATTTGACCCTTACTTCATAAAATAAAATAATGTCAAACACAAAAGCAACAGAAGCAGGGAATCCTGATCAATCATGACATTGAGCTATACCGTCTTATTGTCTTCAATATAAGATCTGAGAAGATATCTTGAGTATTTCTCTTTGTCATCATCACTGGCAAGCTTATTAATCATATTTTGGCCAACAGCAGCATTACAAGATGGATCAGGACATCTCAACATTAAGCAGCCAGGGCCATCATTAATTGACGTGCCAACATAACCTGCAAGGTGCCAAAAGCAATAGGATGTTTAGAAATTTAGCCTGAAATGTATGAATAGTAACACATCACATGGTACAGATCAGTAGGGAAGATAAGGAAAGGATCTCTTGATATATCATAGATCATATGATAAATACAATTTTCAATACAATGGTTATAAGCTATGCAACAAAAAATGATTTAAAGTAAATGATGTAAAAGAGTTGTCCTACCGATAGAGAGACCACCACAAAAAATTTCAAGTTCTTCCCTGCCAACTTCATCATGATAAAAAAGAACTATACAAACAACAATACTATCCTAGATCTCTGGTACACATGCAGGTAGATAAATGGTGATAGACATGCCATGCTTGTTCCATTCTTCTTTACCTCAAAAACAAAATATCACAGGGTTGTTTTTTATTTGAAAAAACATATGGTATCAAGCAGTAGTAAAGAAATTATTATGAGCTTATAACAATATTTGGATTAAACCATAGTGATGTTCATGTGTTTCGTTCTCTTGTACAAACCTTCCCAGCATGCCAGGCAAAAATAATGGCCACAGGCAGCAGCACTCATATTGTCACGAGGGTACATTTCAAAGCAAATTCCACATGTCAGCTGCAACCACAACCAAGGACAAGCATTATCTTCAGTTGCACCCACAACCATTACATGAACATTATGCATGAAAAACAAGAAACTTACTTCCCTAGAATTTGTTATTTCAACAGGCTTTTCATACAATCCAATAGTCTGTCGTACACATTCCTCATCTGCAAACCAAGCATCATGCACTTTACCAACATCCCTACAACATCAAACCAAGTAAATATAGGCAACAAGAGTAACACGCCTACTTGCACAAAAAGACAAAAAACAAATGATTTCAGAAAATCAAACAATCAAATCCAGAAAAAATAATGCATTGAGCCCAATCATTTTGACTTAAATATCTAAATAATCTTTTCCTTTTGATGTTGAAGGTAACCCAACCCCTAGTTAGAAAGACATTTTACAATATATTGGACATGAAATAGGGAATGCAAAAGGCTAGTGTGCAATCAAGTCTAAAAAAATAGGTGTGTTATCTAGCTATCAACGTTTTTCAATTAAAAAAGCTAAAATTCAATAGCATATGGGAAAAAGTGTTCTTGTTTATTTCCAATTTAAACATATGTTGCCCTACTTATGTAAAATCCCAAAATTTCTCATGTAAAAAGTAAATAAAACAATATTCTAGGCTCTGTGAATTTTGAAATTTTCCTAGGCCAAAATGTATTTTACCCAATCACAAATTGGTGAAAAACGTATGGGATTAAATTCCAATAAATTATAATTTTAATATTATTATTGAATTTATTTTAACAAGAATGGAATTATAGAGATATAGAGGGCTTTCCACAATTTGGGCAGAAACTTAATCAAGGTTATTGATTGAAATTAGAATAATTTGAAAAAATGAGAAATCCCTAGGCTTTAATGCAAACAGAAGAGTATATGCTTCTACTTTGAAAGGAACTTGTTTACACTAATTTAAAAATGTAGGGAAAAAGTGCAATTTCACTCATAATGGTGTGACATCATTAAGAGATGATTAGTTGAGGTGGATTTTAGATGATGCTTCGTGATTGGTCAAAAAGGTGATTATTCGGAAAAAAATTAACCAAGTACATCATTGGTAGATATATATATACATATATATATAGAGAGAGAAGGGGGTTGGGGGAAATTTTCCCCATATCATTTCTCTCTCATCCCATAGATCACTGACACAGCAACTACAATGGTAGAGTTCACCAACAAGCTTTTCAACAACATTTTCCCACTGTTTCAGGTATTGTTTTCCTTACCTCTTCCCTCCAGTATCTTCCAACCCCTTTCCTCTATCTTCAAAAGGGAGACCACAACAACTCAAACTCCAAAGAGGCCAAACAACAAACCACTGGTGGATATTGTTGAAGATAGAGAAGGAGGAGGAGGAGGAGGAAGAGGATAGACCAGATCAGTGAGGATCCAACCCATCTGATTTTCCATCAAGCTTCTCCAGAGATCCAAGAAGAGTTTTTGATGATTGAAGATGCTTGGAATGGCTTAGATCACCACCACCAGCAAGAACTCCGGTGAACTTCAATCAGGGGTCAAAGGCATTATCAAACCTTGAAGATGGCTTGAAATCATCCTCAAGGTCTAGTAATGCTCTCCATGAGCTTAGGTCAAGGATTTTGATTTGCTTTTGGTGATATAATCAAGGGCTTGGCCAAAAATCCAACCTTTGGCAAAGTTGTTTTCATACAAGAAGGAGAGATTTGCACGTCCTTTTGCTTTCTAGAGGTTGGAGAAACCTTGTGGAAGATTTTAGAATGGATCTTAAGGCCAAGGTAAGTCTATGTAATAGATTATAGGCTTAATTTGTATATATTTGATTTATCTACTGTTTATTATTTTTTATATGAGATTCAATATTTCAAAAATCATGATATAATTTCTATGAATAATATGTGATATGGTGAACGTGTATACAAAATTTCAAACTGTTTCGTGATGAATTGAGTGAGAAATAAATCCACGAAATTTACTCTTAAGCAAGATATCTGATCATTTAAGCTATTGTAGATAAGGTTTTCATTAAGCTTCTATTTTCCAAAATTTTTGGATCTTTCATGTCAATTTTTGGATGAATGGAGAATTCCCAACTGGTTTTACTCAATTTCATCAATAATTGATTAAAGTTTGCACAACAATTTTTTTCAGTTTCACAGTCCTTAAGTTTCTAAGCTCCCTATTCCATGATATAAACAAGAAAAATTATCAATTAATTCCTGCTGGTAGTTTTGGAATCTCACCCCCCTCAAATCCCTCCAGTCTACCACTTTGCTCATGTTTGTTTGCTGACCACTTTCGCCTGCTTTCTACATTCATCTAACCATCCAATCATGTTTGTCCAACCTCCCTCCCCTCTATGTTGTGTCACACCCGAGCTCACCTCCTTTTCTAACCCGCCCATCCCCTCCCTTTCTTCCCCACCCCTCCCCTCCACCTCACATCCCACCTGACCTCCCTTAATTATTTTTTGCTTGTCTTATTTTGTCATGTAAATTAGTTTGTTGAAAATATGGAGGACTTTCAAAAAATGCAGCACAAGTGAAAAATTCTACTCAAAGAAAATAACAAATATCTAATGAAATTTCAAAAATGGGTACTTGAATTTAGGAAGATTCTTACCATTTATAGTAGCGAAGCAAAATACAGGCAAAGTCTCTTCGTATTGAAAGTACAGTTGATATCCTACTGATGTCCTCCTCTTGGCGCTGATGTATATCATCTTCACTCAAGATGGTATAGTTTTGCTGCAAAGGAAACATATTAATAACCCCAACAAAGAAATTAAAAAATATCACAAAAAATGGCTTATAAAATAAACGACCACAACAAACAAATCACAAAATATTATTATACCGTCTACTAGTATTGGTGAGTTTCCTGGTAGATCGAAATGTTGATATTTATGTTAGAAATAGATGTTAGTTAGTGTTATCAGAATATCAGGTGATGTGCTGCAGATGTTAGTATAGGTTCCCACTCCATGTCACATTGCTTTATGAAAAATTATTGTTTCTGCAAAGTGACGCCTTCAAGCACCAAAATCAATGGAGACGTACACCATCTCTTGGAAAAAGCAAAAGCATAAAACGTGATGTTTGACCTAAGGCTAAGATTATCATCACAATACAATCACTGACTGAAACAGACATTACATTAGACACCGTCAAGTGGTTTAAATCATCGTAGAATTTATCTCAATCAACGATCATGTTGCACATGGTAATTAAGGTCATCCAACCGGAAAAAGAACAGCTTTCGTTATCGAATAAGTAAAGACTGGTGCATCTAAAGGCAATAAACTTTCAGCCACAACCCAGCATCACTTGAAGTTCAACTTATCTGCAGCATCACTGACTCACTGTCAAAGCTCTTAACACGAAGTTTGAGCTCCACACCACAGCCAGCTCAACCAGACAAAAAAAACGCCAAAACAGTAGCAATATAAATCCTAAAAAAAAAAAAGAGAGACGAGAAACCATTTTCCAGCGCCCAACACCCCCCAAAAAAATGAAAAAAAGCATCGATGCCACAAGAGACAAACGTTGACGCATCTACCTGCTGCCTGTACGAGTTGACGTCATCGGACTCATCCGACACATTGTCCCCGAACTCGTAATCCCCCTCGCCATCGTCGCTGCCCATCCCCGTCTCCCCGCTGTAGAAATCATCGTCCAGCGATTCCAGATCGTTGGCGTCGTGCATGTCGTCCTCCGAGTCCATCCCCCCCTCCCGGTCCGGAAACCCTGGGACCGGCTTCCACTCCGGCCGAATCGCGCGCGGGGGCGTTGGAATCGTCGGCGGCGGCGGGAGATTGGAGGCGGAGAAGCCGAACGGGGGCGACGCGTCGGTCGGCGTCGGTCGGTGGGCGAGGACGAGGGATGCGATTTTGGTCAGTCGAGTGTCCTTATTTCAGGAGAAGGAACCATGAATTTACCAAGTTTTTGCAAAACAATTTCGGCGAAATACGTGAATCACAAATTAATATACCGAATCGTACTTTAAAAAGATGTTATGGTCTCTGCAGTAAGTTTAACTAAGCATATATAGTAAATAGATTTTTATATATAACTTTTGTGAATAATATCAAATGATTATTTTATTTGACGAAAATATGTATTCATCGAGAATATATAAATAATTTTTGTAAAAATTCATTTTGCATATATGCTTTTAGAATTACATTACCTAAGTTGTAATCATTCAATATTCTTGTCTTTTTCTGTAATTAAGTTATTAGGTTGGAGATTTACTTATCTTCGTCGTCCACCGTGCAATTGAGGGTTATATTTGTAAATGTGTGATACTAGGTTACTTTCACATGAGTGAAATGGACATAGAATTTTTTCGGATGATTGATCTTTACTGTCTGTCATTCATTCAATGGCTACTTACAAAAGTGACTTCTGTAAGTAGTTATAAAGTCATTTTTGTCATATATATATATATATATAAAATAACATTCTAATAGTACTACCAAAACGATATCACTTTTGACGATCATGATTAAATCTAGTTAACTATACAAATAAGTTTATATAATTACTTCGTAACTATGTAGAAAATGTATTTATAACTTTTTCTAAATAATACTTCATATAATTACACTGTAAAATAAAATAAAATTTATTAGATCACTTATTTTAATTTTTAAATTTTATATAAAGGTATCATTATTACCGTACAAATCTTTATGGTATAATTTATTATAAAGTTTAACTTTTAGAATTTATGTTAATACTCTTCAACTTTAAACTTTTAGAATTTTTGGTACCTTTCAAAAATAAATAATACCTAAGTATTAATAAAATATTAAAATAAAATATAAATACAAGTGTACGAATTATTAATATTAAATTCGATATTTATTTATTGAAAATCAACCGTTAGAATATTATATTCATTTTTATCGTTTATTTTAATCGTTGTCGATGGAAAGTTAAGTAAGATGATAGCGTAGGTTAGATGAGATTTATATTTTTTAAGAAATTATATGATATATAATGTAAATTTTAAAATATAAAATGTTAAAAATATTTGATAAATATTACTGTATATGATTAAAATATATAATAAATAACTTTCAAACAAACAAATCCTAATAATGAAAAGCTACAAGAGGTCGTGATCGATCAAAAGTCAAAGATAAGAGAAAAAGTTAGGTGAAAAGATAGCATTTAGTCGAGTAAATTCAAATAATAAAGCAATTTTCATAAACGTAAGTAATTAGATTGTATTTGTTTGTGCTTTCAACTCTAATTATCAGTAGTTGTCGAAATTAAAATTAACGTAAATAAACACATATAACTGTGATTAGTGTTCAACATTATTGTAAATAGTTTATTTAGAAAGTTCAAAACAGATTTCCAACAGCTCTCATGAAAAGTAGTTAAAAAAAAAAAAAGTTAAAGTTGTAACTGTACAAACAAACATCTTTAAAAACTTTAAAGACTTTTATACTTGGCAGGAGATTTTAAACTTTGAGAGAGAAAATAATAATTTCTTTAACTTATTATATCAAACAAGGTAAAAATTCTTCGTGTTATCGTTACAAGTGATTCTTGATTGAAAAATAAAATAACATTAAAAAAGTATATCATCGTTACGTTGTATTATCTTTTAATATTAAAATAAATATTTTTAATATTAAAAATATATTTTTTAACGTTAATGTGATTAGATGTGATGATGAAAAAACATGAAAAAGTTATTTTAGGAATTTCTCATGTTACGTTGGAAGTCTTTTTTTAATAAAAATCATACCAAACCAAGCCTTCGTTTGTGGTTGATTTCAATCGGACTCCTAAAATTAATCTTAACGTTATTATTATTATATAAATTTTAATTTATAAATTTTTACTATTTTAATTATTTTACAGATTTAACTCTTTTAATGAAATTAACTGTAACTTTAACTTTATTCAATTCTCAGAGTTAATAGAAGTTAACCTCAAACAATGCTAAAAGGAATAAGAGACAAAATCAAACTTTTCAACTGAGAAGAAAAAAGCAAACAAAGAAAACCTCAAACAATGCCAAAAGGAATAAAAAACAAATTCAAACTTTTCAATTATTATTTTTCTCACTTTCTGGAATTTTCCTTTGCAGACCTTTCATACTACACAAATCTCCGTGATTAAGGGAAATACGGTTGTAGGATTTATTTCAAAGATAAAAACATAAGCTACAAATTGATATATGTAAATTACAAGAGAAAAATCTACAATATTTTTAACCATAAATGTATGCAACAACAATAAACTTGGCATTAATTTTTAGAATTTTTCAAAAATGCCATTATAACATAAATTTAATACCAAAGTTGTCGTTAAATTAGATATCTAGGTCTTCCTAAAAACCAATAATTGGGCAAAAACTCAACGAGTACTACAAGGTTTTATTCACTTTAATGCCTTCATTTTCAATTATATCTTCCAACAAAAAAATATGAAAACAAGATCAATGACTAACTTTCTTCATCAATGCACATATATCTACTTCTCTTTCTAACCATCTTTCATAAACTTAAGGTATATTTGTTTACACTTAGTTTCTCATTTTTAGAGTAAATTAGAGTATTTTTTGGAATAGTACAAACAAACGTACACACAACTTCAGTATATAAGCACACTCACTTCAATCAAGGTATTTTTCCACACAATAAAGGAGTGGAAAAATTAGAACGGCTCCTCTTAAGCATAGAACATGACTAACATTCTACCCTTTTAAATAAATATTTATTTATTTATTTATAATAATAATAATAAATAAATAAATATTTATTTATTTATAATAATAATAATAAATAAATATTTATTTATTTATTTATAATAATAATAATAAATAAATATGAGAGTAACTACGATGGAGAGCACATCTTTAATAAATAAATATTTATTTATGATAAATAAATAATTTAGCCTTTCAAAAAATTTATAATAAATAATTATTTTTAACATTATAAAATCAAAAAAGTAGAACTTTATCAATACTTTTATTTATTTTTTAAAATATTTTTAATAAAATAAATTCTTAAAATATTGTTAATAATATTTATAAAAAAACCTTTTAAAAGTAAAATTGAAACATTTGAAAAATTTCTAAAAACCACTGCTCTAACAAAAACAAACACAATTCATAAACTACCACTTATTTTTTTAAGTACCGCTCCTTCCAAACAAAACTACAATACCGCTTTAAAAACTAAAAACTATATTCCGAAGCTAAAACAAACACACACTTAACTATTAAAAAGACTCTTGTTTCAAAGCAACCAAAAAACAATTCTTCCTTGCATTTTTCTCCCTTTTTTTTCTTCACCGTGAAATTTTGTTAGGAATGATTTGAACGACGATCGGCAAATTTGATGCAACTTTCACATCAAATTCACAAACTCAACTGATAGTGCAATAGTTCTTCTCCATTTGTGTACATAAAACAAAAAGTCTATTACAAGAAAAATAAATCTTGGGTTTGAAGTTCACACAAAGACATTACCTGTATCAAAAGCCTACACATCAAATCTCTTGATTTCACTCTCAAAGTTCTCTTGTGTTTTGCTATTTGTCACAGGGGAAAAGGCTTTGTGTTCCTCTTCACAAAGGCTTTGTGTGCCTCTTCACGTTGAGGAATGAAGCAAATAACACCAATGAAGCAAAGCAATTTGTCCCACATGAATGGCCTTTACATCATTTATATCCTATAACGACATTTTACATTTACAAATATCCACAGTGATACACAGGTAAATGAAAACGTTACAACAGGCTGAACTAATTAAACGACTTTACACATTGAAGAAACTAACATGTGCAAGTAAACATGAGCATTCTCTAGTTCAAATGCACAGGTCAATTATTAGGTCAGATTGGCATTTCACTATCAAATCCAATGATTACGATTTCAGGACTGCATTTGCAAAGGAGCCCTGGGAAGGATGGAATTGGCAAGCTCCTCGTCTACTTTGACAGGAATAGGTGGCATCGGATTCATTATCATCTCAGGCATGTCATCCGTACTGCAACAAGGGTTTCTAAATGATCAATATGGCGGTAGTAGTCATAGTGTAAACAAAAGCTGAAAATCAAACTCGATCACAACTTCACAACTAGGACAACCATAACCAAATTTCATAAAATTTATATGCTAAATTTTAAGAGGAATCATGATGCAATGATAAGAATGCTGGCACGTAAAACATGAATTTAATTCCTACAGGTTTGTTTGTATACGTTGGAAATCTAAGAAATAAAAATTTAGAAAAAAGAAAAAAAATTAGGAAATTAAAAAATTCATAAGAGTATTTG
>JAMKPZ010003903.1:0-21909 GCA_024699675.1 Amphibolis antarctica | reverse complement strand
TCCACGCAGTACAGGGAGAAGAAGTCATGGATCGCAAGTCCTTGCAGCACAGCTACTGGAAAAGGCGATTAGATTCTGTCAGCGGAAACCAAACGATCCCTTCCTGTGCTTGGGAAATATGTTGGTACTCGGTCGCTGGGAGCTGTTTTCCTCTTGTTCCCTAACATCCACTCGGCCTCTTCCTCCTTGGACTCATGTGCTATGCATTAAAGACTGGGTTGGTTCTGCCGGCCTGGATTTGTCACCGGTATCCTCTCACTTCTTCATATTCATTTCATTTATTAGTGATGTGGTCAATGACTTCATTTATTTTCCATCAGCTTCAAAAGTTAAAATTGAAAGTGTTAAAACAAAAAGGAGTTGAGTTGTACTGTGGTAAGAGTTTATACACGAGAGTTCACCGGTTGCCCTGTTGAATCGCTGATTATGCATTTCCTTGATATGAAGATTCTTTCAATTGAACGACCCCATTTATGATCAGAAGGTAATAAATCAGATGTGATGAAGCATATATGTTTAAACGTATCAGATGATGCGTAATTACAGTGACCCCAAGATGTTGGTCAGGAGATAATTCGATTTGAGAGTGTTTTTTTTCTTTACTTTTAATTTTTAGAAATGTAAAAAGTAATTTTTTTTTAAAATAATTTTAAAATAAAAAGAGAAGAAAGAATAATTTTAATAATAAAATAAATAGATTAAAAGAAAGTACAGAAGCTAGAATAGATTTAAAGGGAGAAAATCCAAAAGGAAAAAAGAAGGGATAGACAGCTTGGTGGGGGCTTGTAACTTGGACGGAAGAAGAACAGGAACCCAAGCAATGGGACAGGTTCAAGCAGAAAGGACCATGACGAGACTGGAATCAAACTGGGGCAGTTGGCAACTCTCGATCTTTCACATCTCCATCCAGACTCCAGACTCTCTCTCTCTCTCTCTCTCCGCTGCCGCTGTTGTATATAGCCTGCGGTGCTTCCTTTCAACACCATCGATCCATCTTCTCTTTGTCCGTATGCTTGTTTGCTGTATTTGTTCTCGTGCGATTGGAGAGCACCTTCGCAGCCTCGAGCCTCTCCCATGCCCGCGTTTTCCTTCTGGCAAATCTCCAACCCGCCCTTCCTTGACTTGACGTTCTCGATCCATCGCAAAGTGCAGGTATTCATTCATTTTTGTTGGTAAAAATAAATTCTATCATTTACACGGTCGACCGATCGGAATCATCATACCAGCACGCAAAGATACGGACGTCAGTTGCTAGGTACGTGAGGGGCCGGTTTAGGGTATATTCGTTTAAAAAGTAAAATCCGGTAAAAATATTTTGATATAATTTTTAAAATTAAAATATTAAAAGTATTTAATAAATATTATTATAATCATTGTCCAGTAAAAAAATAACGTGAAAATAAATAAGACCTTAACTCTCTCCCGCGCCAACAGCCGAGCCCTTGGACGTTGACCACTCATCTGCTGCTACGAGCGCTAAACGATATGGTCACTTAATTGTCCAATGCTCCACATCCGGCAGCTTAACATGTTCAACGGTCCCCAGCCCGCTGAATCACAAATCCCAACGTAAGAATCTCTTTAAATTTATAGAAGCAGAACCAGCGTCTCGTTTCTGCGACAACGGTACGTCGTACGTACGTATGTATACGTTTTAATTACTTATTTGTTTGGAAGCGGTCGATCGGTCTTCGTTCTCCTGTCCTCGTTGTGGGCAGCTGGGTTGCATTTGTAGCCACATGTGCGTTTGTTTCTGCGGTGGTGGTGGATATGGTAGATCGATGCGCCTGATCGGTGGCGTTGCAAGTCGACCCGTTGCCATCCAAGGCAACGACGACAAGAGAGACAAAACACAGCCCCCGTGACCGCATATACGCGCGCACCCATCCATCCATCCCATGCATGTACAGAAGCCGCGCCCAATAATTAACCCATCCCAACAGGCCCCGGTGCATGTCGATCGATCGAGATGAATCGACCTAATTTTTTTTGCCTTCCATCTGTTGGATGGCCGGCCGGTGCATGCCGATCGACGACCTACGCCACAACTCGATCTGAGAAAAAAATATTAAAATAATTTTATATCATGTGATATATTCTTCAAAAAAATTTTAAAAGTATATTTTTTTTAAAAAAAAAGGGACGCGCGGGCCTGAGTGCGAAGGACGATGTGACTATGCCGATTTGATGTTTGAAGAAAACGAGGAAGAAAGCGAGTTGTGTACGGCAGCGGGAAGGTTCTGACGTGCATGGCCATTCTGGGAATCCGGAGATTTTCGTTGCGTCGTCTCTCGTACTTGCGAATCTACTACCAACGTCGACCCTCCGCCGGCCACGGGCCACCGCAGTCCCATCGGCTTTTCATCGATCTGCCGCCGTAGAGTTACGACGGAGGAGCGACAGCCACCGGATCGCAGCGTGCAGCACCCTCCCGACCGTTGTCTTCGGTGTGATCTCGTTGCAACATATATTCTGGTTTTATATTTTTGAAAGGTATAAAAGATAATAAAAAAATTGATTTTTTATTTTTTTTAAACGTACAAACTCCGTAAGAAAAAAAAGTGATGAATTTAAATTTTAGAGTATTTATGAGATATTATATTAGTTGATTGTCTTGATTGAATTTCATCGTAATATTAAAATTAATTTATGTATAAAATAAATGTAAGGTAACTTTACTAGAAATTTACAAGTAGATTTTGTTTGTTTTCAACTTTGACTAATTTTAAAAGTTAGAAGTTAAAGTAATTAAATTGAACTGTATAATAAGTAATATAATAGAAGTTTATGTATAAATATTTGTGAGATGACGATGACGTGTAGAACTTTATATGGATTTTAGAATATATAGTTTCATATCCAAAGAAGTGTAATAAATTTGGATTTTAGAATATTCGTAAGTTCATTTTTAGTTAATTAATTTTAATGAGATAAATTTAATTATGATATTAATTAAAGTTAATTCACATTCGTCATATATAAGATGACTGTAATATAACTTCATAAAAGACTTAAGCCTTATTTGTTTAAACTATATTTACTATACACATTTTTTGTTGCACTTCAGTTATGTATGATAACATTTATTAAAAAAAATTAATATTTTACATTAAAAATATCATACCAAAAATTTATATTATAAATCATGTAATTTATTAAAAATTATAGATTTCACGTCACCTCACTTCTTAAACAAACTGTTGAAAGTGGTCTAATGTATCAATAAAATTTAGTTAAATAGTTAAAAAGATTTTCACTATATCGTAAGTTCAATCTTTATTGGTAAAATATTGAATGTAAAATTATCATTAACACTCTCCAATATATGTATAGTACATGTTTTTTTACTTTTGATGAGAAATGTAACCTACAATCTAGTACTTTGATATTACGTTAAAAGTAATCATATATATTAATAAAACTCAACACTCAACCTTAATTACAAGTAAAAGATATACGTTAGAACATGATTGAAGTCTTACTTCGTGTGACAAAGTTGAATTTTAAAACACTTAGCTCGATCCAAACCTTTCTGTAGTTAGCAGTGTACACGTGTAACCGTAAGAAGCTTGCAGGTATGACCACTCAAAATTGATAATATTTCTCACCCGAAAAAACTAGTTGAATATTAACCAAAAAAAAAAACCTTGTTCGGTGGAAATATTGGTCATGAATTTTTTATAATATATGCAAGTATGCAACGACAATATATATATTTCGGAAGGAAAAGAAAAAATAAAAAAATAAAGAGTACTACAGGACATGGAAGGACGCGCTTCATAGCTCTTGGAGCTTCTCCATTGGCGCCACGCCTCTATCTCGCGGATACCCTTCGCATCTATCTCTCTTTCTCTCTCTGCGATGATATCTGCTGGTTTCCGCAGGCACAGACCGATCGAGCAGCGATCAAAACCCCACATTGATAAATACCCACCACCTCTAAGGCTCGGAAGAACAAGAAAAACATATATATTATAAAGGCGGCAGATGGGGCGGCGGCGGCGGCGGAGATTCAGCCTGAACGACAACGTGGACGTGCTGGCTGAGGTGCTGTGCCGGCTGGACGGGCGGTCGCTGGGGGTGGCGGCGTGCGTGTGCCGGCTGTGGAGCGCGATGTGCAGACGGGAGGCGGTGTGGGAGAGAGCGTGCAACGGGCGGGGGGAGGTGAGGGAGGAGGAGAGGTCGGTGGTGGTGAGGCTGGGAGGGTACCGGCGACTCTACACCGTGTGCGTCGGCCCGGTGCTGGAGAGCATGGAGAGGCGGTGGAGGAGGAGGAGGTGGGGCAGGGAGGAGGTGCAGCTCTCCCTGTCCTTGTTCTCCGTCGAATGCTACGAGCAGAGGCTCCGGGGGCTTGCTCGGAGCTCCTCTTCTTCTCTCATGTTCCTCTGCAAAGCGAGCTAGGTAGGTGATCGACCGCTCGCCGGACACGTACGTACGTACGCTGCCAATCCCATGTCCCTCTTCCTGTTCCCCTTTTTGATTATTCCTTGCCCCACATCGATCTCGTCATCGAAGAAGGCGCAGGAGTGGTCGCTGGTGACGACCATTTCGATCTTGTTTGTCATGGAAGAAGAAGAAGAAGCAGGGGAGGTCGCCGGTGACGACCATGATCTCACTGGTCACTGCATATGCTGTTACGTACTGTTCACTGGCCATTCGTTATATTTTGCTGCCAACAATAAACAAGCACATGAGATGGTACATGTTGCAAAACCTAGTTGTTCCAAGATAATTCTACTTCGAATTTTGTAACGCGAGAAAAAAATATCTGCAGGTTTATTTTTGAATTGTTGTCGCAACGAGTGATGGCTTGAAGACAAACTCTAGATTCGAAACTTTGCTTTTGCCGTTCATTCTACTTTCAAATGTTCACCTTTTTTTTTTTAAAAAAAAGAACCCCTTCACTGTAACAACATTGTGGGACCCATGCGGTAGTAATTTTTTTAAGTTTTTGATAGATTGTAGTGGGCTGTGGGCCTGGTATTTGAGGCTCAACTTTATGCTCTAAAAGAAAAAAACCTTTATGGTCTAGGCCTGGCGGCTCGGCCTGGTCTGAACTTCTGATAGATGTAATGACTCGGCCTTCAAATGTCTCGGACCGGTCCAGTGACCAGTCAAACATTTTCTAATTTAAACTGGAATATTTTTAAAATTCATTTATATAAATTAGATGATGTGTGAATAATATGTTCGACAATATTATTATAAAATGCTTGTATATTTTTATCTGATAAATCAAATAATTTCTGCCAAAAAATGATGTGCTGGTGGTTGAAAGACTTTTCTTTTAATTTAAAAGTTTTAAGTCATAGAAATTTATATATTAAAATTTATATAATAATAATAATTTTAAAAAAATTTAAAAATTAAAATTGAATTAAACAAAACAATGCATAAGGGAGAATTTATATTTTCTAGAAATTAATGAAAAGGTAAATCTAGAAATTTAATGTTAAAAATCTAAAATATTTTTTAAAATTAAATATAAATTTTCGTATATTTTCATACACAAATAATCTTATAAATTTTTTTATTTTTAAAATTTTAAAATTTCAATAATAAAAAATTTAATTTTTTTTATTACTTTCAAAAGACACATCCCTTTAAAAGTACGGATAATAACGCTTTCCACTTGTCGAGATTTTGAATTCCCGGAAAGCGGGAGATTTTTCTCTAATCCATGGAGAGGGTAGGACGCTTTCGTAAAACCGCAGGTCCAACGTAACTAAACAAATCAACGGTGTCATTTTCATCTCATGGATTAGAGAAAGAGTGGGGTTTAAAATACACCGCGGGAGCATCAGAACGCCAGCATCTTCCAACTCATTGAACTCAAATCTCACGCTCCCTCCCAAACCTCACCCTCGTCTCCACCCAAACCAAAACAAACCCTGGAAATTCCTCGTTTCCTCCGATGGCGTCGCGCTACGCCGCCTACAACTCCCGTTCGTCCTCCGATTCCTCCAACCCCAAGAATCCCAGCGGCCGCGCTGTCGTCAAGGCGAAGCCGGCGGACGTGGTCGCTTCAGGGACCGGGAATGCACGGAACATTGGGGCAATGGTGAAGAGGCTGATCAAGCCGAAGCTCCGATCCGCAGAGCGTGGGGGACTTTCTGTGCCTCGCGATGTGATTGCGGAGGACGCAAGGAAGAATCCGACGTTCAAAGGGTCGAATTTTTCGGCGTTGCACACGAAGTTGTTCCAGAAGAGCGGCGGTGGCGGAAACGACAAGAGTGCGCCCAAGGCGTTGACGGAGGTGAAAAGTAACACTCGTACGCTGGCGATGGTGCTGAGGAGTGAGAGGGAGTTGCTGAGGCAGAACAAGGAGTATGAGGCGGAGATTCTGGAACTCAGGATGGCACTGGAAGAAAAAGACAGAGAGGTGAATGCTCCTTTTTTTTCCATTTTGGGAAAGAAGAAATGCTGTCTTAGACTGCGATTTTATTCGTTGGTTGACATTGCCGATTTTGGATTGAGCAGGCGGAGAAGGTGAAGGATCTGTGCTTGAAACAGAGGGAGGAAATAAAGGCGTTGAAGGATGCCATTCTCTTCCCCGATGTGATGAATGCACAGTTGCAAGCGTTGCTGGACAAGCAGGGTTCGGAGTTGAAGCAGGCGAAGGAGGTCATCCCGAATCTACAGAAGCAAGTTTCATCTCTCAGCGGACAGCTCATGTGTCTCGCGGAAGATCTTGCCGAGGTAACTGAATTCAAGGTTATTATGGTGACAATGCAGACCTAGGTGATGCCTAGGTGTTCCTTTTTATATTTATTATTTATTTTTATCCGTATTTGTCGACGCAGACCTAGGTGATGCAGACCAACAACAATTAGATCTAAGGTTTCACCGGTACCATTTTTCTTGCGTTTCGGAATATATCTAATCAGATCCAAGGTGTCTTTACTCGTTTAATTTATGATCCATGTATATTTGAAGCCGTACTGCTTGGATCTAAATTTTTTGTGAAGTTTTTCATGTTTTCTGTAGATTTCAACAATATTTTTTTTATTTCGGATGACTTTTATGTATATCTAAGATAGCTTATTTACGTAAATGATGTTTTAAGGAGATCAAAACATAGAATGCTATAAACATCTAAGATAACTTACACTAGCGACGGATCATTTTTTACCAACCTTATGGTTCGAGGGTTCTACTGAAACAAACGATTCAAGTTGAGCAAGTCAAGTTAAATTGGATGGACCAATAGGCGGACCCTCATCATATATATTGAAATTTCATTTTTCTTTATTATAGTCACACCTTCTTTAGCGGCCCCATAGTTGGAGTTGGAAGTTAACAACCACACCCTCAGAGCTTTTTTTGCATTAACTCATAATACTGAATTACTGATATTATTCTTGGCATCCTGTTCCCAAGGTTTCGTTCGAAATTTCTTTATTTAAATGTTGGGAAATGAGCTCAAAACCAAGTTTTCCTGTATTCTTTCCTAAAATGGCAAGCTGACTGTGCACTGCCTACCTAGTATGGAGTTTAAACGGATTGATTTGTATGCAGTGTTACATCCATACTTGGGGGTTGGTGACAGTATTTCTCGAATTCAAATTTGTGAAATTTGGGTCATAATGGAATGAGATTATCATCGTGCATAGCATTGCCCTTTATTTTCCCTTTTCTGATATTCTGTAGCACAACATATAATTATTCAATAATTCTCTTCATTGGATATAACTCATCATTAGTGTATCGTCAGGTGAAAGCTGATAAGCATACCAGCAGGTCATACTCTGATGGACCACTTAGCTCTCCGAAAACACCTATATACGAAAAGGAGAGGGTTGATTCATTGGTAAATTTTGTGCAACTTTCTCTTTGAGTATTAGTATTCAGAAAATATTAGACATTTCAAAATATGGTTGCCTTCTCCTTGTTCAAATTTGAAGTTCACTAGCGCTCTATCAAAAAGGTGTTCTATTGTAAACTATATTTTATCAGTCTAATCAATGGAATACGTTGATGATACAGGATTTCAATTCTGTGCCATCCATAACCTCTGGAAAGCTTGATGATATGTTTTTGAAGGATTTAAATCCATGCTTAACACCGTGCTATTCCAAGAACAGATCAAAGGTAAATTTGTAAATCTTTTCAGTGTGTTTATTTTTATTCATAAAAATGAAGACATCTCCTAGTTTCTAAGTGTTGGATTTGTGAATCAGGAGTATGATGAAATATTGAGTGATGATTCTTTTTCCGATGGCGAGTTATGTGGGAAAAGATCAAAGTCAGGTGTCCATGTCTTTGGTTCTTCGCAAGGTAAACAGGTTCTAAAGAATCACGAGCATCACGACCAATCTGCTTTGTGCAAATTCCTCAGTACTCGGGGTTCTGATGGAATGAAGTTAGATTCTGTGAAGGTAAATCATAGGGTCTTAGTTTGATGTTTAAGGGAACCTTTGATGTTGAAAATGGAGGGTACCTGTCTACACGTCCTGTTTCTTTCCTTTTGATCAAGCGGGCGCTGTCTAAATGTCACTAGCTGCATTGTAATTTTATTGGGCGGTTCCTTAGTTCTGTATAGAAGAATCAGTGCTTGCATCCGTGAAATCTATTTGAGTTTCAATTACCGGCAATCTTTGCCTATTACCTTCTCGGACTTAGCATTTTCTGAAAAACTTTTGCTGAAATTTTTGTTAAGCGTCGAGTTCAGAGTTCAGTTTGTTTTCGTCATCTTAAGCCATTTTTTTCAGTCTTTGGTACATTCTACTGGCCTGCGTTTGTTAAGGTGAAGTGCATGCACACAATGATCTAGAGATGTAGAACGACGTAAGCCTTGCTATTCGTTGTCACCTTACCATTTCAGACTTTTCCTGTTCATTGTAGTTCTTCGAGTCAACCAACATGGGACGTAAAGAACGACACTTTGAGTGCTTGACTTGGATTAGTGACACCGAATAAGTAGTTAGTGTCAACGTGGACAAGTAATAAGTGCAGTGATTCTCCACTTGTGTGAATTTGAGTCAATGTAGATACGCGGGCTTACACTAATTGATTTATTATTGGGTATTAGTGAAATTGAGGGTGAGTACACGAACTGAGGAAAGAAAGAGTCATGGGTAGTCAGTCATACGATGAAGATTTATACATTTCTGTTCTTATTAAATTTTAAAATATTTGCAGATAAAAGAATAGAATATGGCATGTTGGTCTAATAATATTTTGGGTTTAGCTTATTAATCCGTTTGATATGACTCAATTCACAGGATTGGGGTTAATTTGGGTGGGTCTTTTTGTATCGTCCTGGTGAAGTTTGTCTTGATAGGTCAAATGTTGTTTTCCTTTTCTTTTTTATTATTTGCATGCATTGGCGGTTTCATGAAGTTGGGAAAAAGTCCGAAACAATTGTTCCTAATGCATGGGCGGTTTCAGACTTTTCCCCCTTTCTGATATTTGTTCTGAGTAATTTTACTTTTTGCTCTTAATTCAGGAAGCCATCAGGCTAGCAGGATGTCTTTCAAAGGCCGAAGCTGATGCATATCTTGTACAAAAGAATAAAAGGGAATCAGAATTAAGCGCACAAAGGACAACAAGAAACGGGCGAAATGGGTAGCGGCAAAATGTCGCAGAAGGCAAACGCGCCTGAGGGTGAATAATATCACAGGGCCCCCAGGATTTAACTTAAGCTTGGTGAAGCTGTCTGTAAGTAATTATATCATGCGAAAAGCCAGTTTCGTTTGCTGATCAGTGTTGAACTTCCGCATGTTCCACTCTTAGGACCACTGTAGAATTTTCTTCGATGTAATGATATGCTAATTGCCCATCCAAAAAAACTGCTACTACTAATTTCAATCCCATTCGTTTTTTAATCGATGAACTGCCGGCAAATGGCTAGAAAATAAAGATCCTGATGTCCAGAGCTGTTCTGTTCATGAATGACAGTGGTGTGTGTGTGTGGGTTCGTCAGTGATGTGATTGTTCGTCGATTGTTTTGGTGTAGAGAGGTGAGGGTGCATTTCGATTGAGATATGGATTTTACCACCAGGAAATTGTAGTAGCGTAGTGCCCATCCCAAATGCAAGCTCAGGTCATGAATCACAGAAACACTACCGATTTCAGAAAAAAGAAAAAAGCAGAGAGCTGGGGAGCTTAGGAGGTTGGGTATTATTGTGGAAATGGACGCAGAAACAAGCGCGGATTGGTGGGTTGTAGTGTTGTAGCCTAGAGGAGTGGGCAGCCGTCGACTTCAACACCAGGGTGGGTGGGGCACGTCGCAAGGGGGCAGTGATCTAGGCGGGAGCCCCACCAGTCGAGGTTCCTGTGGGCGTTCTGGAGGGCGAAGTAGAGGAAGACGCCCATGAAGGCAGTCCCCGCGTCGAGCGCCGCCGACAGGACGTAGTTGTATCTCTGCCACCAGCGCTTGTGGTAGCGGAAGACGAAGTAGTTGAAGATGGTGCCGACGAGGAGCCAGGTGGCGATGTTGGTCGGGGTGGCGGGTGGCATGCCGGCGAAACCGTAGGAGATGACGGGTATGTTGACGAGGGTAATCCACTTCTTCTCGGGGAACATCTTGCTCAAGGCCCAGACGGGGACGGGCAGGACGGCTCCGACGAGGAACAGCCACACCAAGTTCCGATACATCCCGCCGTGGCCGAAGAGGCGTGCGGGGCCGATGAGCCCCCATATGACGGAGGCGTCGAAGGTGACTCGGTACTTGGGGCAGGTCCAGGGGCTGTCCGGCTCCAGCCCTTGGATGTCGCATATGTTCTGCACGTTGTCCAGCATCCACCACGCCACCGAAAGGTTGATGATGCCGGCGACGACCGTTCCCACAAGCTGGAAAGTTATAAACCAACCGTATCATCATCATCATCATCATCGACGATTGATTGCATTGCCCCCTCGACCCATCAATCGATTCGATTACCAACGCACCTGAGCCGTGTACATGCACCTGGGAGGAATCTTCATGTAGTGGCCGAGCTTCAGATCGGATAGAAAGGAAAGCGCATGGACGGTGCTGATCCTGCCGTAGATCTTGAACAGCAGGTTTGCAATGGGTTTTCCCGGCAAGATGTACCCAATCACGAACTCCGCTATGATATCATATCCTGGTTGCTGTTCACCTCACCCCCAATTCCACAACAGCTCGCTCGTATGAGGTTTTGTTTTTCTTAATCGAAACCGGCCGGAAAAAGAAGGACGCGGCGGCGCGTACCTGATTTGTGGTGGCCTGAATGACCCCAATCGGAAGAGTGACCAGCCATGCCAATCCGAAGGCGAAAAGCATACCCCACCAGGGCAGCTGTACGTCCTCCTTCCACACTTGCGACATCAGCAGCGACACAATGATGCTGCCCACCAGCAGAACGACGTACCACCACTGAGGCACCTCCTTGTACCCTTTCATAATCCTCGCGTGGACATCGAGCTTCAAAGAATTCATGGCGTTTTTGCTCTGTCTCCAGATATCCCTGCACACCATCCATATTTCAATTTCCAAAATCGTCGTGTGTGATTTTGACGGAGGAGGAGGAGGAGGTCAGAGACTCAGAGGTGCAGTTAACCTGCCATGGAACAGCATGACGTGGGTCAAGGTTGCGGTGAACCTCGCGAAGCCAGAGCCGATGGAGAGGGCGAACAGAGGACTGAGGTAGAGCTTGCTGTAGCTACTGTATGCATCTTCGTTGAGATCGAACTGGGGGGTGAGGATCTTGGTGATGTCGTACTTCTGACCAGCGGAGGTGAAGAGCTGATTCGAGAAGATGGGGAACTTCCTGGCGTCGAAGGTGTTGAACCTCCAATAGCACAGGGGAACGATGACGTAGATGAAGATGACGAAACCGACGGCGACGTTGAGGATGGAGAACCATGGGGAGACCAGAGGGCTGCCGTGGTAGGCGGAGATCCCAGCCCAGTCAAGCGTGAATGCGCCAACCCCAAGCCCGTGGTAGCCTGAACCAACCTGCTGGGCGGTGATGCTGCGTGGCCATGCCCAGCACACCCACGAGAAGAAGGTCAGGATGGGGAAGATGTAGCCGGGCAGGGCGTAGTAAGCGAAGCTTGCCGCCAGGCAGATAAGGAAGAACTGCATCCTTGTCAGCCCTTTTGATCTCGACTCCTTCTCATGCAGCGCCCTGCAACATGAACAATTGAACTCGATGAAATAAAACATCTATTCCAGAAATTAATGGTACTTCACAGAAATCAATCATCGTCATCATTTAAGATATCATTATTACATTCTTAATTTTTCAATTTACTCCTTTTTTTTTATCATCTAAAATCATTTTTCCCTCTGCTCTTCTCGTCTCAATATGAAAATCATTTTTCTCTACTTACTTCCGGAGTAAGGGAGTGAAGGAATGAGTGAGAGAGTAGAGTTGTACGAAATCTAAGATTGTATCAAGAAAGTACAAATGGAAAGTGAAGATTCAAATTGGAGATCTTAAAATCTTAAAAAAGTTCTTACAATCAGTACAGAAATCAACCATGTTAGTAAATCCGAATGGCAAAAACAAAAACAAAAAAAGACCTGAAGAGGGAAACTTGGGCAAGGTTGGCAGGCCACCACATTCCAGCAGGTTGCACCAGATACCTTCTCAGCATCCCAGCCCATCCATACCCTAGCAGCTGCATGCATGACAAACACAAGCACGACCCAAATGAGAATATTCAACAAAATTCTACTCGGCAATGGCAAAGAAGGAAAAAATGTAATGTAATGACAAAATGAAGTACCTAAATTACAGAAAAAAGAGTAACACCATGACACTAATTGGTCTCTGAAACAGGAGGGTCACACTACTGGCCTCTGAAACTTTCAAAAAAGTGACAGAGACTGCAACTTTGCAAAGGCAGGGGGGCCTTCCAGCTTTGAGGAAGAATCAAATAAAAAAAGCCGAGCAAGTAAGGGCCAAAGAAAAAGAATCAAACTCAAACATCCTTGGGTCAATAATACCGAAGAAAGATGTCCTTTACTGGGAACAATGAACGTGCTGTTCTACTTTCCTCACAGTGGCAATCTCATCAGTTTCTTTTCTTTTCTTTTTTTGAAAGGTGAGGGTGAGTGGCATTCTCATTCGTAAATATATATGTTGTTGCAGAGAATGAAACCAACAAACAAAAAACCAGGTGAGGTGGTCAGTATACGACGCCACATCGTAAATCTAGTAAACCCTTCGTTCTAATGCACGTGGAAAAAAATTCCAGCTTTATGCAATCAGACGAAGTGTTGGAATTTGGGTCAAGAAAGTCCTATATATTTTAGCATTTTTCACAAACTGAAGATTTTCAGAAGAATTAAGCAAGCAGAAAGAGGAAAAAGAAGCCCAAATTAATAAAGAGCCGAATCCAAGCTACGTAAGGAAAAAGGTGAAATTTCGAAAGTCGGAAGCAAAAAAGGGTAGAAAATCAAGAAGAAACGGTCGAACAGACCTGGGTGGTCAAGACAATGAGTAGAGCACAGAAGAAATTGAGGGCCTGCTTGTAGTAAGCCTTCATGACTGTAATAGCCCCAATGGAGTACGCATCTCCACCGCCGTACGACACACCGCAGTTGGCGAAGACGGTGATGATGACGTGCTCCTTCATGTTGAAGGGCCCTGGGTTGAGATTGAAGCCCCACCTCCCCCCCAGCACCTTCACCTCCCTGTTGGGGAGCACGGAGGCCATGAACCGGCCGACGGGGAGCACGCCTACTTGCATGAGCACGGCGGAGATGGTCAGCGGCTGGGTGCGGTACGTGAAGAAGGTGTTGAGGAATATGAGCAGCGTGCACGAGGTGATCCCCAGGAACCACGCACGGAATGTCATGACGGGCAGCGACGGGTCGTCGGTCTCCGGCACCACCAGCGCCACCTCCTCCACCGTGCACTCCGGTTGGGGGTCCAGCGCCGCCTTCGCGTCCTTGTCCGCTGCCATTTCCCGAAGCTAGCGACCACCGTGGTGGCCATTGCTGGTATATATATATATATATATATAAAAGGAAAGCACGCGCGGAGAGGTAAAAAGTAGGATGCCGGGATGGTGGAGTGCTCCGACTACGGGACTCTTTTTTCCGATGACGAAACTACCCTCACGGTGACCGAGGAGGAAACGCTCGGTGGCTCGTTAATCTCGAGGATTTTCGGGGGCATTTTGGGGTGACCAAAGGGATCGGCGGAAGGAGCGTGGAGGGCGAATGGAGTCGGGGGGCGGGGATGAAAGAGGGCGCGAGCGTGGCGCGTGGGGCCCGATCACTTTACGACGTGGATGCCCACGAGGCATGTTGTAGCACGTGAATTTTTCTGACACGTCGGACATGGTGTCATGACAGCGTGGGGAGCGGGTGTGGGGGAGACGTCGACGTGTCGCTACACGACAAGAGAAATGGCCGACGTGGCGAATTGGTGGATTGTTTTTTGACCTGGGTCGTCGGGGTCTTTTCTAGAAACTGATTCGTGGGCATCAGTGGAGCATAAATGACGAGACATCATTTTTTTTGGTGCAAGAGATAGGACGACCGATGAGAAAAATTAATTAATACGTGCTTTCCGATCTTGTGCATTATTGTAGTGGAATTTTGAAGTTTACGGTGTATGCGAATACCACGTAATAAAAATAAAAAAAACTGAAAATTAAAATTTTTTAAGAGTTGTTTGTGTATTTTCTGGAAAATCACGAAATTCTAGCTGTGTGTGTATATATATATATATATGATCACAATTTGTAAAAGTTAGATATTTCGAAAAATAATTAAATTCTTCAATGCAAGTGAAAAAAAAAAGCAGCAATACAAATTTTGAAGTTCTTACACAAATATTGCAATAATTTAAACATTTCTTTCCTAAACACTTTTTGTTACGTATTTTGTCAGTTATTTATTTTATTCTTTCCAATTGGGTCAATCCTATGGTGATAACTTCTTATGATCCTCTCGTGACTCTTCAGTTAATCTTTCGTAATCAACACCGTCAATTTTTTCTGATTCACCTTAAAATTCTTCTAGTAAATTCATTCTATCTACTTTATAGATGAAATTGTGAAGTAGAAAACAAGTTAAAACAATATTCAGTTATGTTTCAAAAGGTTCATACTAAAAAAAACTGAAAAAATAGAGTAAGATCAAATTCCATAAATATGGTTTGTATATATGCTGAACTAGGGTTTTAAAATCTAACACAGAATGATACAATGACGACTAGAGACACGTCGTGGAAAGGGCTTCCCTTGGAAATGATGCAAAGTGGAGATGTAGTGGACAAAGAACAGATTCAACAGAATGACGCGCGTGCCAAGGGTTTCACAGCATGCAGAGGAGAAGAAGACGATGACGATGATGATTGCAGAGGCACCCGGTCGAAGTGAAGTGAAGTGAAGAGGGTCGAGGATTTTTTCCTTTGGAGGGAGGGTGAGAAATATTGTGAGGAAAACGGTGTATTTATATCAACGGAAATTTGTGAATTTTTTTCAAAATTTTCGATCTTCCTTCAGATTCAGGATTTGATTTGATTTGATTTGTCTCCAATAACGTAAGTCACCCGTTCTTAATCTGATGTGATTCAACTACAAGTGCACAAGCGACGGCACTGTTCGCAAATGCGATCGAGGTGGGTAGAATTGGATTCCAAGGAAGAGAGGCGTGAGTGCAATGGAAGGACGTAGAAGGGTGGGGATTGGGTTGGAACGCACATGAATGCATGCATGCACGCATCTTAATTCCCATCACCAATTAGACAGCCCCTGCACGCACACATGCATCTTAATTCCCATCACCAATTAGACAGCCCCTGCACGCACACATGCATATGCTCCTGCACATATATACGCAGCGACACGCTCGGCATCGACGGCACGAAGAAGCACAGTGGGTGCGGTGGTTATCGATGCCTTACTGTTCGATGCCGACGACCGCGCCCCGCAGACATATATGCGCTCTTCATCCACTTATCCCAGTTTCGTGAATCGACAAGGTTCCACAAATATATGAAAGGATTTGGGGTTTAATAAGGTTTACAAAAAAGTGATGTAAACATACTTATTAATTTAATTTGACGTGAGACTATTTTTCTTTATAAACATCTTACGTACAAATGTATATACTGACTCTGATATCACGTAAATTTTATTTCTTATTAAAATTAATTGATTAGTGAAAAAACTCAAAATAATATAAAAATCTAGATTTCACTCATCAATTTAGATGTGAAATTATTTTTTTCAATACCAAAGGTCTTAGCTGATACTGTCATCGATCGCCATGTTGAGTTGCATGATCGAATTTGAGCATTACATATGTAAATTGTCAATTGTACTGGATATATTCGTGGCAATCCTTGCAGTGGCCATGGAATGCCAATTTCATGTAGAATAATTAACGCAGGTAAGCCACCAGACATCTTCAATATGCTGCTCTTAATAATGGCAATTGTGGATGCATGTGTTATTTTTGTGCCATCTTCAATATTTGAGGAATGATTGCAGATGTCATTTACCGTAGGTTTCAAGCAAAAGAATCAGAATGAAAATAAAAGAACGATGATCACGGATCCAGTGGCAGCAACTAGCAAGCTTTATTCAAAATTACTGAATTTGACGTGCACAAGATCGATCTGTTGTCGTGATCTCATCATGCATGAGCTAATTCCTCTGGAGTAAGCGATGAACCAGAGGGAAAGCGTGTTAACATTACTGTTTATCTTTTGGCATATTCATGTTTTTTAAAATAACACGATTTATAAAGTTAGAAAATTTCTTTCTATTTTTTCATCTGATAACTATAATGAAAATTTTTACTTTTATTATATCATTTATTAAAATATATATTTTACGTAATAAAAATCTTTACAAATTTCATTTCTTTTGATATCACTACTCCATTAAAAAAAAAAAAAACATACACACACCCAGAGCAGAGCAAGTTCGAAATTCATGAAACTGAGTGGAACGGTGGGCCGAATCTGCAAATCCTGATGACAAAACCGGAATTTAGATGGGCCCCGTCGCCGAGCATGTGGGGTGGCTTGGAATGACGCACACGGCCCAGTCGCTGCCCGGCACTTGCCATGCTGCCTGCCAGACCGCGGTACTGGGCTCGGTTCGATCCAGGGTACGGCCGGCCCATCGACACGCCCGTCCACTTGCGACCTACTCTGTCGGTGTGCCAGCCTGTTCGGGTCCAGTCCGAGCGACGCATCTCCAAACCTTGTTCGGCGGCGTTGTGTCTGCGCTGTCAGTGGGGACTCGTACGCACGGGGCTGCCTTCGTTAATTCAACCACCGTTCCAAAGGACTAAGAAGAGCCGAAGCCATGGGCTCCACCGAAGAGGAAGGCACATGCAAGCAGCATGCATACCTGCCTGACCCCTGGCCTTTTCGATATGGGCGTCAGGACAGGGTTCGGTGAATAATCGGGTCGTCAAGAATCACCTCTACCAGAAGCAGGGTTTTCTGCTGAGATGTCACGTCAATATATATATATAAAATGATATACTTTTCGAGCTTAGTCGCAGTAACTAATATATAAAACGTGTTTTTTTAAAGGGATTTTTGCATACCAAACTTTCTTTTATATATATATATATATTTGCAGCAACAGTAACATCCTTGTCAATCAGGTATTTAATCAAAAAGTACACCATGACCGTACATTTACCCATTAGGAGAGACGTCGCTAACTCGCTGTCGTCAAGGTGACGCTGTGGCGGTGGAAAGGAATATATACGTAATTAATTATATATCATGTGTTTCTTTAAAAGATAAAAATAAATAAAGTGAAATTATTTTTTTTAAAAAAATTTATATGAGATATATTTTGTGTGTGTAAAATATTAAAAATATTAATGTACATCATTAAAATATATAATAAAAAATAAAAATGTACAATAAATAACTCATAAATAAATGATACCACAATTAAATTCTGTTGAAATAGTGAAATTTTCTGTAGAGAACGGACTTGATCACATTAATAATGAACCAATTTTTTTTAAAAAAAACCAATGATCGATGGTGATAATTATCTATATCGATCTGCACGCTGCATAACAAATTAATCGTATACCTAATTATTTCTAAGCTGTATATGCATGAAAGCTTCAAAATTACAATCAACTGATTATTGTAATATAATGGATGTGAGAAGGTTTGCCAGAATTCTTATAAATAACAGGCCGCAGCCTCTTCTCCTCCCTCGCCCTCCTCCAGTTTTAGTACTGCTGCTGCTTCTGTTCCAAACGATCGATGGCGGAGAAGGTACGGCCCCCACTCGATCTCATGTCCTCTTCTAGATCTTTCGTGTTTTAATTGTCTTTCTGATGGGTTCTTCTTTTCTGCGAACTTTAATTTCTTTCTTTTCAACATAAATTAATAATATATGTTGAAAAGGATGAGATATATATATTTATTCTCGGAAGCATGGATGTAGATACATGATATTATGTGTTACGGCAGTGGAATCGACGATATCGTGTCTTTCTGATCGCATTGAAAATTTTGAAACTTGGACATCTGTGTCCATATATATATATATATATTAATTAATTAACTGATTGGATCGATGCATGAATGATTCGCAGACATTGATACTGAAGGTGGATCTCTCCTGCAAGTCATGCTGCAAGAAGATGCACAAGATCTTGTGCAAATTCAAAGGTACGTATGTACGTGTATCATCGATCGCGTATATATTACATCAGCTTTAATTGATTGATTAATCCTGGTAGTGCACATGTTAATTACATGATGAAGCTAATCGTGTTTTAATAGATTAATCTGTGCGTTGGTGTGGGTATGTAAACATTTGGCAATCAGATCAATGGTGCATCAAGAAAGTCACGTGGGACAAGGACAAGGACGAGATCGTACTGGTGGGATGCTTCGACCCACAGAAGCTGAGGAAGCAGCTCTGCTGCTTGGCCTGCAGGTGCATCAACGACTTCATCATCCCCAAGCCGCCCGACCCACCCAAACCGCCGCCGAAACCTTGCTGCTGCCCCCCGCCGAAACCTTGCTGCTGCCCCCCGCCAGAACCTTGTTGCCCCAAACCCAAAACTTGCCCGCCGCCGGAACCTTGCCCCAAACCCAAACCTTGCCCGCCGCCGGAACCTTGTTGCCCCAAACCCAAACCTTGCCCGCCGCCGGAACCTTGTTGCCCCAAACCCAAACCTTGCCCGCCGCCAGAACCTTGCCTGAAGCCGCCACCACCGCCGCCTGAGACTTGTCCGCCAGTTTCACTCTGGGTGAACGGCAAAATCTGCACCTGTAGGCCATGCGCAGAGAAGCAGAGGCCATGCTCTTGTGACTGCGGCAGCAGCAGCTATCACCGGCGTTGCTGTTGTGAGGACAGACGTTACGACGGCTGCGGCTACGGCTACGGCTGTCAGCCTCCGCCGCCGCCGCCGATATGCGGCAGACCGACATGCCAAGTCATCTGCGACGATGGCGCACCCAGCGCTTGCAGCATAATGTGATCACGCTCCCCTGAATGTTTCAGTCGTTTGGTGTACGTCTCAATAATTAGGCGTGAGTTGCTCGTAATTATCACATATGTATAATATAATATGATAATATGTACGCATGTGCATTTCTGTACAACGACGTTTGACGAAAATAATGAACGTGATGTCCTCAGATTCTGCTCCTCCTTCCTTCCCATGCATTTGTCGCTAATTAGGATCCGACGACCCGCGGTGGTCCTCCTCAAGAAAGGAACGTTCAGGATTATTTATTTATTTCATCCGATGGAACTATCATATCTGATAGGGTTAAAATATTATTGAATGATTAAAATGGTAAAAAAATGATCAACGTATTCTTCCACACGCACACGCACACACACATATATAATTTAATATTTAAAATATACTTTATAATAAAAAAATCAATGTTAAAAATAAAATATCATTAATAACTCTAAATAATTCATCACACGTCGTTACATTGTATTCTTTTTAAAAAAGAACTTTTAAAGTTAAAATTAAAAATTTATAAAAATAATACTTTAATAAATAAACATCAAAATATAATTTTTTCTTTTAAACAATATTTCTTCAAAACACAACTATATATATGCTTTAAGGAAGCATACTTTAAGCGTCAAATCAATAACTTCCTTAGATTGACGATTTTTAAGAACAGACGTGACACACCGACAAATATTTGAGAATCCTTGAAAGCTTAAAAAAAGAGTATTTTGGCAGGCTCCCATTCCCAAGCATGCCCCATGAGTGTACTTACATATACGTAATTGAATTCAATCACATTCTAAGTTATTTTCTAATTCATTTGTAGTTGGTGTTTTCAAATATTTTTCAACCATTGACAATGACTTTTTTTTTAATTTGTCAAGCCCACCACCTGATCAGCTTAGCCGGGCCAACACTGGGCTAGGATTGGGCCTGAAATCTGATTCTTGGTACGCATGAATTGTCCGCCCGGCTCGTCCTGCATCTAGGTTGGACACATTGGGTCGAAGGCAGACCGGGCCCAACTTCCACATCTAGTTTGCAATGGTAAAGAATATGATTACTTTTGCGTCATTTGGATTAAAAATAAGTATGTGTACGTTGAAAATTTAAAAAATTAAAAATTAAAAAATTATTAAGACTATTTGTATACGTTACAGAAATTTCAAAAAATTAATCTTAAAAAATTTATAAATATTTTATATTTTAATATTTTAAATATGATTTCATATTTTCCATATAATCACAAATTTAACAATAATCAAAAGAAGTTAGATAAAAGAATGCATCGTGATAAAAGTTTCACCTATTGTAAAAATTTTCTTGACTTAATAAGTAAAAAATGACTAAAAAAATCTATACTTATAATGATAAATTTTTCTATATTTTTTGGAATGCATAAATACCTAAATTTTTTAAAAAAATTTAAATTTTTTTTAAAAAATTTAAAATTTTTCCTTTTCTAAGATTGGTAGGAGACAAACCTCTCCTGAGATTTCAACACCTTTGGAAATAAAATATAGATTAGAAAAAGCCAAAAAAACAGAGAGAATGATGATTTTCTACATTGCCACTTACTTTGAAACAACGACACAATAGAGAACGGTCGCATAAAACTCAATTAGATTGGTTTGACATAAGTTTTCGATGACAATTTTTGCATTCATCAGAATCTTAACAAAAACTGTGACTACCATTGTTGCCAATCAATTAAACTATTGAAGATAAAAAAATTAATAAATGGAGGACAAGGCAAGAAAAAATTATTAATAAGTAACACTCACTGATCAAGAAAACAAAAACCATAAACCAAACAAAAGGTCATTCTTACTCCAAAATGACGGTGAGTGAAACCATTTTCAAACTTCTCAGCTTTTCCATCACGAAGAACAATAAAAAAAAACAAAATTTATAAGCAGCAAAAAGAACAGAGAAATGCAAGAACACTTACAAAACCATATTGTAGTACTCAACTTGCATTATCTTGGGCAATACCTAGAAATTCCAGGCCAATGGCAGAGGGAGTCAAGCCGTGATCGGATAAATATTGAGCATTATGAAACTTACTCAGGTGCCTCATACCACTGTCACACAAAATAGTAACAATTGTGTGTCCCTGTCCTAATGACTCTGCTAATCTCACAGCTCCAACACAGTTCATGGCTGAAGAACTACCGATGAATAGCCCATCCTTCTTCATAAGGAACCTAAATGAAAATTTACATTGCGTTGGAAAGAAAAGCAAAAAAAACCAAGCCCAAACAACAGAATATATTAATGTTGGTAATATAAATCCCAGTGGAAGACTTTCTGATGTAATATGGTTTACATTTCAAAGGCATATGCCCTTTTCCTTCCTGATTTTCTGAGGTAATGCTTCCACTTTTGATGTGATTACAGTTCACTTTCGTTTTTTTTAAAATTTCCCATTATACAACTTCCATTCTAAAAAGTTTCAGTTTTTAAAACATGTAGGCATGGGTGAAAATGCATCCATACACAGTAAA